>VMDO01006521.1:0-99783 GCA_007922755.1 Pedetes capensis
AAAAAAAAAAAAGAAAACCCTATGAGGGTCGCTATGAGTCAGATACCGACTCGACGGCACCTAACAACAACAACAACAACTTACCAAACATCCTAGCTTAGAAACCCAGGACACTATATAGTTTCTGTCATCTCCCTTATGATGACATGACTAATGGGGAGCTGTGGCTTGCTGCTGCCACCCAGCATCACAAAACAGTATCCTACAGCATATCACTTGCCCAGAAAAACATGAAAATTCAAAATTTGAAGTAATATTTCCACTGAATGCCTATGGTTTCCACACCATATTAAAGATGAAAAATAGTAAGCTAGACTATTATAAGTCAGGGACCATTTGTAATTCTAAGGGAAGCCAGCACATGTAGGGAGCCCATGAGTGTTTGTTGAGAACTATCTCAACTGCATTAGATTTAACCTCCCAGCTCTTTGCTAACATATCTGCTCTTTTTCCTGAGTACTGAGATCCATGCTCACAAGGATCCCATTCATTTCTCTTTTGTCCAGGGCCACAATCAAAGCATAAGGTCCTATTGGTCTTCTCTCAGCCTGTCTCACAAAAGCACTGGCAAGGAGTCTACTGAAGGAGAGTTTGAGGCTAGGCACCATACACATACCTGTAATCCTAGCTACGCAGGAGGCTGAGACAGGAGGATTGCAAGTGTGAAGCCAGAGACAGCCTGTGTAGCTTAGCAAGACCCTGACTCAAAATGAAAAATTAAAATGGGGCTGGGGTATGGCCCCATAGTGGAGCACTTGCCTAGCATGTGCACAGCCCTTGGTTCAACCCCCTAGAACTAAAACAAAACAATACAAAACATGGAGAATATGACTTTTACATACCTAAGGCCCCAGTGGCAAACAACATATCCAAAAAGGTGAGGGTGTAGTGAATTGTATTAGTAAGCTTTTGCATCCCTGTTACCAAAATACCTGATAGAAATAACTTTAGGGAGGAAAGATTTATTTGACTCATGGTTTAGAGGATTCTAGTCCATAGTTGTAGGGAAGCACAGCTGAAGAGGCAGCAGAAGCACACAGCATGGGACCTGTTCGCATTGTGGTTGATCAAGAACAACAGCATGGGACCTCTTCACATTGTGGCTAATCAGGAGCAGAGCATGTGAACTGGAATGGGAAGCCTACATAAAACCTCCAAAGGCCCCCTCCAGTGACCAACTGTGCCAGCTAGGACTCACCTCTCAAAGTTCCATAGCCTCCTAGGACAGCTACCACCTGGGGACCAAACATTCAAACATATGAAATTTGGGACGCATTTTAGATTTAAAGTACAGCATGCATTGTGATAGATTGTTCATCCAACAAATGCTTATAGAGCTATAATACTTTTGTTGTTGTTGTGACAAACACTTGAGAAAAACTGCTTAACCCTATGACTACTATGGGGACATGTCAAAAAGTGAGTGTATATGAACTTGACAGGAAATCAAGAAAAGGAAGGAAAAAGTATTTTACAAACTCATATTATGCATTCCAGTTATTTTGCTAATCATATGCTCATTCTGTTCATTGTAATGAAGAGTTTCTGGAAACAAAACACTTATTGTTATATGTTTTGATTTGAAATTGGTAATCAGAGGGCTAAAGGGAAGACCAACTTTCTTTCTTTCTTTCTTTCTTTCTTTCTTTCTTTCTTTCTTTCTTTTTACAGTAATTGAGGGCCTTGTGCATATTAGGCAAGGATTCTACCACAGAACTGCGACCTCAGCCCCTTTTTTATTTTTTATTTTTGAGACAGGATCTCACAAAGTTGCACAGGCTGCCTCTGGCCTTGGAAGGAATTTTTTATTTTGGCTCACAGTTTCAGAGGATTCAGTCCATGGTAGCTTTGTCCCATGGGCTTGAGCAGAACATCATGGCAGCAGGCACACGTGGCAGAGTCTGTTTATTTACTTCTTGGTAAAAAGGAGGCAGAAAAAGAGAATACAGGAAGGGGCCAGGGCAAGACATAGCCCCAAGGTTACCTCCCAGGGACCTCCTTCCTCCAGAGGCCCCACCTCCTACTTTTCACCACCTCCCAAGAATGCTGTCATATTATGAACCCATCAAAGAACTAATCCATTGATTAGGTAAGACTCCTCACAACCTAATTGTCTCTAGAAATGTCCTCACAGACACACACAGAGAAGTGCTTTACTAATCTCCTAGGCTTTTTGTTAATCTAATCAAGTTGACAATGAAGATTAACCATCACAGGAGCACTATTTGCCAGGCATTTTTATATGCTGTTGGTGGAAATTAGTACAGCCATTATGGAGAACAGTATGGAGGCTCCTCAAAAAGCTAAAGTTAGAACCCCCATACAATCCAGCTATCCACTTCTGGATATATCTCCAAAGAAATGAAATAAGGAGCCCGGTGCAGTGGCGCACGCCTGTAATCCCAGCAGCTCGGGAGGTAGAGGCAGGAAGATCACAAGTTCAAGACCAGAGGCAGTCTGCATAATTTAGCAAGACCCTGTGTCAAAAAAATTTAAAAAAAGGCGGGGGAGGGGGCTGAGGTGTGGGGATATGGCCTAGAAAGGAAGGGAAAGGGCACGGCTCTGTGTCTGAATGGCTCGAGGCTTATCTAGCCCACCTCGAGGCCTGACCTCACATTACCCTGTTTGGCCCCTCAGGATGGCTGGTTAGCCAAAGACAGGTAAGATTCCTCAAGGGATCAATAGCCTAAGGCAGGCACAGTCACAGAAGGGCCATCAGGAGAGCTGATGGCTCACCAAACTTAAGTCAGGCCAAGGCAAAGCCACTAAAATGGTCCCTACTGGTTTGCCATAGGCACACCCAGCTTGAGCTTTGAGACATAGCCCACGAGGTCTAACCCATGTGGTGAAGCAAGATGGCCCCTGACCAGTACAGCCAGGGTGTGTCCTTCCTCGAATTTCTGGCCACATCATATCACCTGATGTCACCTAATTGGCTAGCCCAAAACATCATTGTTGTTGTTGTTGTTAGGTGCCGTCGAGTCGGTATCTGACTCATAGCAACCCTCATAGGGTTTTCAATGGCAGACTGTTTCGGGATTACCTTGGGAGTGGATTGCCAGGCCCTTCTCCCATTTTTGTGGTGCTGGGAATTGAACTCGGGACCTCAGAGACTGCAGCGCAGCGCTCTGCCAACTGAGCTAAATCCCAGCCCCAAAACATCATTATGACATCACAAATTCTGATTGGCTGCCCCAAGAGGCTTATAAGAGCAGTGTGCAGGCACAGAGATCAAATTGGAGAACAGGAACAAAGCTTGCTGTTTGGATTACAATAAGATTAAGTTCTGAGTTAACATCCATCTAGCTCCTAGAGTAGTATTTCTTAGTAATACTCAAGCAAGGCAGACTAGCCTAGCATGGTGTTTCAATTCCTGGGAAGAACTGAGCCCCACACTGAGGGTACAGCTCAGTGGTCTGGCACTTGCAAAGCATGCAAGCATGAGGCCCTGGGTTCAATCTTCAGTACCACAAAAGGAAGGAAGGAAGGAAGGAAGGAAGGAAGGAAGGAAGGAAGGAAGGGAGAGAGAGAGAGAGAGAGAGAAGGAAAGGAAGGAAGGGAGAGAAAGAAAGAAGGATACCCAAGAGATACCTGCATGCCAATGTTTACTGCACCACTATTCATAATAGCTAAGATATACAACCAGGCCTGGTGCTCAGCAACAGATAAATGGTTAAAGAGAACATGATATATGCACACAATGGAGTAGTATTCAGCCATAAAGAAGAATGAGATCCTGTCATTTGCAACAAAATAGATGGAACCAGAGGACATTATGGTAAATGAAATAAGTCAGATACAAAAAGACAAGTACTGCATGCTCTCTCATATGTGGAAGGTAAAACAATAATATTTTTTAAAGTTGACCTGAAAGTAGAATAGTGATTACTAGAGACTGGAGGGGACTAGACTTGATCAGTGCATGCTGAATGCATGTATGGAAATATCACACTGAACCCCATTAATATGTGTAGTTAATACATATTAAAATTTTAAGAAAATGTACAGAAAAAAAGATACCAACTTACTGGAAAACAAAGACCATAAATTTATAAAAGCCTCCTTCATGTCAGGCATGGTGGCACATGTCTGTAATCTAAGCACTCAGGAGGCTGAGGCTGTAAGATCAATATGAGTTCAAGGCCAGCCTGGTCTACATAGCAAGTTCCAGGCCAACCTAGGCTGCACAGTGAAACCTTGTCTCAAAAACAAACAAAACCACTCCTTCATGCTATCAAATAACTCTGATTCTCTTCTGGGGGAAAAAATGGTTAAAAAAATTAGGCATAAACAGTATTTTACCATGTTGTTGTCGTTAGGCACCAGGGAGGTGGTATCCAACTCATAGCAACCCTATGTACAACAGACAAATCACTCAAATCACTATTGTCTGTAGTTTTCTGCTATTCATACGGTTTTCAATGGTAGATCGATTTTTGGGAGTGGGTTGCCACGTCCTTCTCCCAAGCCTACAGCACCTGGTGTTCCCAGGTGATCTCCCATCCAAATACTAACTAGGCTTGATTCTGCTTAGCTTCCAAGATCTGATGGGATTGGATGCCACAGGGCTACCCCTGCACACCATTTTACCATGGCAGATCCAACATAAAATGTGTCCCAATGGCCGGTAGGCACTTTGGCCTAAGTATAAGCTAAAGGGAACCAGACAGGCTGAGGAACACATAGAATTGTGACTCCCACTCCCTGAGTATGCCTTTGGGGGCACCTCTCTCTCCAAGGACTCCCAGAACCAGTGGGTCTGACATCCAGACCTCTGCAAGGCTTGGTGAACTGTCCTTGGCTCCATCTCCAGCCTCTTCCTCCCCCAATCCCTCACTCTCCCAGCTCTGGCCTCCTCAGAACTTTCCCAGCTCATCAAACACATTAGCTGTTGCCTCCAAGCTTCTCAGAAGCTCTTCTGGAAAATTCTCCCACATCTTCCTCTACCTACTTCTCAGCCCAGCCTTCCCCTCACAGAGAGAACTTACCTGAGCCTCAAACAGTATGTTCCCATAATACTTGATATTTGTCCACCTTAATGCAACAGGAGCCTGCAGCCGTGGCACCGTGGCGTCTGATCTCATCAGATCTAGGACGCTAAGCAGGGTCAGGCCTGGTTAGTACTTGGATGGGAGACTGCCTGGGAACACCAGATACTGTAGGCTTAGGAGAAGGACCCAACAGCCCACTCCCCAAAGTCAATTCTCCATTGAAAAATCCTGTGAATAGCAGAGAAGCACTGACAAAAGTGATTCGCCTGTTGTACGCAGGGCTGCTATGAGTCAGATACAAACTTGACTGCACCTAACCCCTTATTGCTATTCTTCCTCCTCTCTCGAACTGCAGCCTCCTTGGAAGCAAGGCCCACGTCCAGATGGTCCCCTGGTGTTTCCCCAATGCCCAGCACAAGGTCTGACCTGTAGCAGGCTCTTGACCACTATGTCCTGGATCCAACTACACAAGTAGAACTTTGGTATCTCAATGCCAGGAGTCTGTGTCTGATTTATTTATGACCATATCCCCAGCACCTTGTTAAGTGAGTGGATGAACTTCAAGCTTGGCTAGATAAGCCTGGCCAAAGATGCCTTTTCTGCTAGAAAAGGCAACTTAGAGGTTATTTAGTCCAATGCCCTCATGTTATAATGAAGAAACTAAGGCCCAAAGAAACCAAAGACCTGTCCACAGCTTCATGGTTCTCACAGCTGTGCTAGGCTGCCAGACTCAACAACTCATTATATCACTCTGCCTGCCCTTCTGTCTGGAGGAAGATGGTAAGGTGTTGGTTCTTTCCAGAATTGTCTGCCCAAAGTGTCCAGGTACATAAGAATGTACTTATTTGCTTATCCTCTGCTGTGTTCTAAAAAGAACTCCAGGCAGTGTGCCCACTGCAGCTGATATCAACGCTGTATTTTCCAAACTCAAGAACAAAATATGCAGTTAAAAAAGATGCTCAGAAGGAGGGAAAACAACACCTCATGCAGAACCTGCTTCCTTATCCAGAGGAAAAAAGTTCCAACACAGAGGGTTTTCTCTCTAATCCAGTTACCAAAATTAATGACTAGAGGAACAGAACAGATGTGGAAGAGTTCAGTTTTACTGAAGGGTTTGGCACAATATCTCAAGGAACTGAATATGCAAATATTCTTGTATAAGGACAGTGTCACATGTAATAGAAATCTGCCTGCAAGAGCCGGGCGTGCCTGTAATCCCAGCCAGCGATTCAGGAGGCAGAGACAGGAGGATCACAAGTTCAAGACCAGAGGCAGTCTGCATAATTTAGCAAGACCCTGTCTCAAAAAATAAAAAGAAAAATGGGCTGGGGGTGCAGCTCAGTGGTCCAGCACTTGCAAAGCATGCAAACGCAAGGCCCTGGGTTCCACCCCCAGTACCACAAAAAAAAAAAAAAGGAAAAAGGAAGAAAGAAAGAAAATAAAAAGAATTCTGTCTGCAAGACTACAGACAGAGGTAATACCAATAAGCAAACCCGCAAAGGCCTATCATGGTCAGTGGTGTGAATCTGCTTCTCCTCCTCCTCATCCGAAAGGAGCAGCAAATGGCCCGCAGAGGGACCTGCAGCCACAATGACTACAATAACCAAGTTACATGTTTATATAGCCTCTAACTTTCTAAAGCCCTCTCAACCACACCATCTTATCTGATCTCCACCACCAAAAGTAGAGACTCAAAAGTTACGTGATCACTCAAGTTCATGGCACACAGAAGCAGCCAAGGCACCAGCTCTGAGCATCACTGCTTCTAACCCATTTGTGACACTAGGTGTCCCATGTTAGGGACTGGCCTATAACAGGATGGATATTTCACTCTTTCCAGACACAAGAGCACCATCCTTTTGCATGCCTATGTGGCCTTAACCTACTAGATAAATGAGTTCCCTAATGAGCATTGCTGAAGTGATCATTCCTCTCAGAGATATGAATGGATGCACAGTCAGGGGAAAAGAGAACATGGTGACTTAGCTCTGAATCTAAAGAAGTTTCTCTAAAACATCCTCATTTTTCACAGACAATACCTGTTATGGCTTGAATATAAAATGTCCCCTGCAGGCTGTTGTACTGAGCACTTGGTGCCCAGTTAGTGGCTCTATTTTGGAAGTTGGTGGCAACTTTAGGAGGTAGGATTTAGCTGGAGGAAGTAGGGCCCTGAGGTCATAACTTTGAAGGTTATACCTGCTCCCTGTGGGCTGGGGTTTAGTTCAATTGGTAAAGTGCTACTCTGCACTCTCTGAGGACCTGGGTTCAATCCCTAGCACCGCAAAAATGGGGGAAGAATGTGGCAAACTACTCTAAAAGCAATCCTGAAAAGCAATCAGCCATAGGAAACCCCACGAGTGTAGCTATGAGTTGGATCCAACTCAACGGCACCTAACTACAACAATTGCCTAGTGATCCCTTGTCCCTTCCTTGCTCTCTGCTTCCTATCCGCCATGAGATGAAGACCCTCCTCTGCCACACGCTTCTGCTGCCATGCTGTTCTGCACAAGTGCATGGAGCCAAGCAACCATGGACTGAACCCTCTGAAACCATGGGATAAAATAATTCTTCCCTTTAACACATTAATGCCCAGCATCCTCTAATGCCCAAGATCTCAGATATTTGTTAGAGCAACATAAAAGTAATACAGGACCCTCCTCAAAGTCCTAGGAAATAGTTGCATTCATATGCAAAACTTGAACTCTTGATATTTTCCTCCCAAATCCATCTTTTGTCCATTGTTCTTCACCATGACAAATGCCTCTATTTGATTTCATAAACCAGAAACCTCAAGTAATCCCTGACACCTTCTTCTCCCTCACCTCCAGAGTCCAATCCATTGCCAAGTCCATGTTCCCTCCTAAATACGATACTGTTATTTCCCCATGTCACTGCCTCAGTCTAAGTGATTATGCCCAAGTGATTCCAAAAACTTCCCACTGGTATCCTCATTCTCTCCTTTGCTCCCTCTGATTTGTCCTCCATGCGACAGCCAGAGTGAGCACTTGCAAATGCAAATCTGGACATGTCCTAATTAAAACGCTTCTGTGGCTCCCATTGTCTCAAACCTTGAACACAGTAAACAAGGCCCAGTATGATCTGGCCCCTGTCTACTTTCACTTCTTCCCTGTGCTGTATTTGACAGCATGAAAGAAAGAGACCAGAAACGAAATCATAATGCTGCTTGGGTCTCACAAACCCATTACACCAGGAGGTTCAAAACCCCTGCCTGCCACCTGCTCTGCTCTTCACAGAGCTCAATGGGGCCAGCATAAGACAGAGGTGAGCAGAACCAGTGGAGCTGGGGGAGATCTGGGACTCCCACCAGCACCTCTGCCTGGGAGAGAGGCCCTCATGCTATGCTGGCTTGGTGAGACCCCCAAACATACACACACGTGCACGCACACACTCCCCGCAAAGCAGCTGCTGAAGATAAAAAGTAGGACAGGCCCCAGAGGAGCACAGCTCTTGCGTTAAAGCACATGTAAGATGCAGAGGCACACCTCTCTGCTAAGCCCCATCCCCTGGCATCTGTGCCCTGCTATTTGCATAAGTAAATGGCAGCTCATTATGAACACATTAGCAGTTCTGTAACCGTGTAAGGAAAGCAACCTAGTGAACTCTAAGCCGCTGGAGATTTCTCTGACTCCGTTTTACAGCCCTGCAGGCAAGAAGCATTTCACAGCCCGGAGGCACAAAGCAGACACTATCATCAGCGGTCCATGTGGCCAGCTACCAACAGAAAGAATAGACCCTTATGGAAACACCAAAGAGACTTAATAAATATTTGCTGAAGAATGAATGATAGTAGGGCAGGTTCACAGAGGGCAAGTCTTGCTAATAATAGGGAAACGCTTGGAGCAAACCAGTCTGGGGAGGCATGTCTCCAGTGTTGAGGCTTAAGGACCGCAGTTGCAAATCAAAGTCATGTCTCAAATCACCTGTTAGCTTTTTAGATAGATCATCCTATAACAAGTCTGAGTCAGGGCTCAGGGCTCAGGAATCTGGACTTGAAAATACTTCCTGGATATTCTTTTGTGTTGCCCTGTTTGAGAACCATTGCTCTCAAGCCTTTCTACTCACAGCTGCATCTCCATGGAAATGCAGCAGGAGCTACTCTGCTCTGGTCACCATGCAGAATCTCAGGGCCTCCACACACCTGCTGGATTGGGAACTGTGCTTTAACAAGTGCCCATGGTGGGTCTTTGCCTGCAGCCGTACTGCTGTGGCATCCAATCACGTCAGATCTCAGAAGCTAAGCAGGGTCAGGCCTGGTTAGTACTTGGATGGGAGACCCCCTAGGGGGACACCAGGTGCTGTAGGCTTGGGCAAAGGACCTGGTAACCCACTCCCAAAAATCAATCAGCCATTGAAAACCCTATGAACAGCAGAGGAACACTAACAATACTGCTTCACCTGTTGTACATAGGGCTGCTATGAATCAGACACTGACTCGACAGCACTAACAACAGCATGGTGGTTCACTGGCATGTGAGTTTTGAGGAGCACCATCCTGAAGCCTGTTAGGGCTGACTGTGAAGCAGGCAGCCCTCTGACAGCCAGACAGTGCCCTGCCCAATCCCGGTGGCGGGGTGGCCTATCCCCAGGTATACAATCCTTAAAGTCATAGCCTCAAGTGTCACAGCGCACAGAGGTTATACTTGGTGACCTTGGAGGTCCTTTTCAGGCAGAGATTCCCAGGGTGTAAAACCCCAGAACCCCTTGAAGCCCACAGCATCACGGGATGAGCCAGCGCCAAGCAACCTAAGCTCTCTTATCGTCTTCCACGTTTAAACCCAAGACAAGGGCTGCCTTACGAGCATGGACCAAAAATGAGAGAGTGGCAGAGGCTGGAGCTGCGTTCTCAGTCACAGCTCATGTCCTGCAGCCAGCAAGAGGAGGTGACAGGAAGCACAGGGTCTGCAACGCCAGGCTGGCCCCGGGCTCAGGCTGCACAGACTAGAATGGCCTCTTCAGTCCTCCCAGCCACACAGAGGCCACCAGGCTACAGACCATCCTATGCCTGTCTCCAGTGCCCAGAAGGTGCCAACAGCTTCATGATTCTGAGCAGGCCCCTGGGGAGTCACTGCACAAATCCCTCCAGTGAGGTGAGATGAGGCAGGCTCACATCTACCAGGAACGTAGCTGCGCCCTCTTCACACCATCCCAAAGTCAGACTTCTGCACCACTGCCATTAGGGCTTCTGGAACACTAACCCCACTCAGAAGGATCAGAACACCCCCAGAGTGCA
The DNA here is from genome assembly GCA_007922755.1 of Pedetes capensis. NCBI lineage: Eukaryota > Metazoa > Chordata > Mammalia > Rodentia > Pedetidae > Pedetes > Pedetes capensis. The sequence goes on from VMDO01006521.1 coordinate 10,243, forward strand.
ATTAATTATAAGGCAGAGAGGCTCCTGAGCCCAATTGTGGGGTATTTTTAGCCCCGATCCCTATGGAAAGACAGCTCATACAACCCTACTCTGCTAGCATTGCTTCCTCCCCTGTCCCGGGAGGAACAGGGTTGCCTTGGTAACCCAAGAGTGTGGATTCCACAGCTTTGGGGGACACCTGTAACCTGTGCAGCAGTGCCAGCCAGAGGCACGCAGGGGTGTTCTCACCTTCAGGCAGTGGCTCCTTTTCCCTGTGCAGAGCCCCCCACCCCCACCCCAGGAATGGGCCCCAAAGGCTCAAGGGTGCAGGAAGCCCAGGCAGAGTTACAGCGGCCTCCCTGGGAGACCTCGAGACTTTGGGTTTTCAGAGATGCAGCAGCCACCATGAAAGCCGCATGCTCTGCCTCCTTTAGCTCGGGTCTTTAAATTTGCATGAACTCTCTGCTTGCTGAAGATCAGCTCCTCGGCTTCCTGGAGGGTTAATTATTCATGTGATGTGATTCTCCAGGGAAGCCGGGTCAGACAGCGAAAGCCCCCAGCAGCCTCATCCTCACATGCTGTGTTTAGAAGGGCTTTGTACTCCTTCCTCAGAAGGGCTGGAGAGGAGAGCGACAGAAGTGTTGCTCTGAGGCCCAGGGCCTGCAGCCAGTGCCCCTCCTTCCTTTTTCCCTTCACTTTTGTCAGGCAGCTGGAGAGGTTCAGCCCTAAACCATACTCCCACCAGTTATGAACTTGGAGTGACACAGATGGGCTCTTAGTGAACTCGGAGCACAGACGGAAGATGCTTTGCAGCCTCGTGTTTCCTGGAATCACAACAAATGCTGCTGAATCTTAACAGCAGCAAGGTAGAATGTGAATTTAGCTGTTGGACCGACTGGAGAAGAAACCATCACTGTCATTGTTCATTAGTTCCATCCTGGTTGTGAGGTTAGTTGCATGCGGGCCTGAGATTAAATGTATTAACAGAACAGAGCAAATTGTTCCTTGCACTAATTGCCTTTTATTCTTCCACAATGAAAATAGCTCCATCAGATTTTTTTCTGGTTCTATAAATAATATCTGTTTATTGTAAAAACAAAAAAAAATTTAAGTAAACAGTACAGAAACGTATTAGGAAGAATGTCAGGGTCGCCTGAAACCTGCTTCCCAGAAATAACTGCTGCCTATTTTTAAATGACCAGTTTTCACATACTTCACATACTGTACACACATAGTGTGGGACCTTAAACACAGGGCAGGCTGCAGATTTCATGGCCTCTTTCCTTCTTTTTTTCAGACACAGGGCACTTGCGAGTTAAGCCTTCTTCCAACTGCCCTCCCAGATCCTTGAGGTTAATAGCCTGGCCTGCCCCCACACATTTCTCCATGCTCATATTCAACTTTAAGGGATGCTCCCCTACTCCCAGGCTTCCCTTTGCAAAGCCATCTCACCATACTCCTGTAGCTGGAAGCCAAACACTGCTGCAATCTCTCTTCAATATTGGACCTACCATGATTCTGTAAAACTCCAAGCTTCTCTGTGATAGAAACTGTCCAACAAAGGCTTTGAAGTGACCCATAAGGTCCTGTGTGATCCGGCCCTCTTTCTGTTTCATCTCCTGTCACAGTCCCTTTATACCTTCTGCTCTTCTCCACCATCACCATAGGACCTTTGCACATGCCATTCACCCTGCCTGTTCTACAATCTTTCTAAATATCCACAAGGTTCATTCCCTCACCTCCTCAGAAAGGCCTTATTGGCCACCCTTTTTTAAATTGTACAACCTTTTCCCAGCAATCCTTTCCCATCCCTTCTCCAGCTACTTTACCATATTGTCTCACTCAAATACTGCCCATTAGAAGGTAAACTCTGATGTTGACAAGTTACTGATTCTGCCCTGTGCACTGCCATGTCCTCAGCACATAGAACAGTGTCTCAGGTGGGACGTGCTCAGTGAGTGTGTGTTGAGTTGGGTGAATCTTGCACCCTTGCAGGTACAGCAGGAGGCTGAGACACTCAGCAAGTGTTGGTTGAATAATTCCAGGTTCCTCCACAGCTGCACCTTCAAGACAGAAATATGGCAGGAGGTTAGGGCCCCCAGGTGCAAACACTTGCTTCCTATCCGCAGCACAGGTGGCTCTTGTCTCCTGGGGCTCCAGTAGCAATTGATCTCTCCCCTCCAGTTGAGTTGATGGCTCAGACACTCCAACGTGGTCTCCACACAGAACCTGGGGGCCACCCCCTCTGAGTCCACAAAAGGGTCCTGAATGGCTTCCCACATCCATCTCCCTCCATCAAGGACCATCCTCCTAGCCAGGCGCATTGGTGCATGCCTGTGACCCCAGTGACTCTGGAGTCTAAGGCAGGAGGATCAAGAGTTCTAGGCCAGAAGCAACCTGTGCAACTTAGCGAGACACTGTCTCCAGTTTGTTTTTTTGGTTTTTTTTTAATTTAATAAATTAAAAAGAATCTTCTTCCCACACTTCCATGGGAGCACAAGCGAGCTGACCTTGAGGCTTCGCCTCAGCTGCGGGTTGGTGATCCCACTGGACAGGCAGTCTGCCCTCCTGAGAAGCACTACAGCTCCCCATGCCCCTTGACTGGGGACAGCGGCCCAGAAACAGCAGGCTTCCTGCTAGGATGCTGGGTGGGGTCCATGGTTCAGAGCCGCCTCTCTGTTTATTGGTCTGGTGTTTGAGTTTGTTTCTTTTTTCTAGCACTGATTGTTACTATATAATAGGGCCTGCCCCATGCACGTTTATTACCTGGTATCGTAGAGGTAAGGCAATAAATGTATGAAAATTCAACTTCTTTTGAACTGTCCTCCAGCTCTACATCTTAACCTGTGGAAAGAGGCAGGATTGGGGTATGGTTGAGGAGACAGTTGATCAAGAACTCCCCTCAGCCAGGCAGGGTGGTGCAAGCCTGTAATCCTAGCAACTCAGGAGGCAGAGGTAGAGGATTGCAAATTCGAGGCCAGAGGCAGCCTGCGTAACTTAAGGAGACCCTGACTCAAAGTCTAAGGAAAAAAGAAAGAAAGAAAAGGGAAAAACTCTTCTGACCCTGCTTTCGGACCTTCTGATATGCAGCCAGAAAGTCTTTGAACACAGACACGGACACATACACAGACTACACAGCGAGACACACAGGTACACGGAAACACAGACATGGGTCCACATACACACACACAGAGACGCAGACAGATACACTCAAGGACACATGCGCAGATGCACGTATATATTCTGGCACACACACGTGTACACCTGGAGCATTTACAACCCAGATGGCAGGAGGCTGAGCACCAAGCTCTCTCCGACAAAAGATTTTCTGCCTCTACCCACCACCATGTCCAGGATCAGCATAGGGGACAAGAATTTTCTAAATGCTACCCTTATCTTGTGGTTAGAACTCACTAGAAGCTGCTATAGGGGCTGGGATTTAGCTCAGTTGGTAGAGCACCGCTCTGCAGTCCCTGAGGTCCTGGATTCAATTCCCAGCACCGCAAAAATGGGAGAAGGACATGACAATCCACACCCAAGACAATCCCAAAATAATCAGCCATTGAAAACCCAATCACAATGAGTCAGATACGACTCAACAGCACCTAACAACAACAACAACAGAAGCTGCTACCACAGATGAGTCCAAGCAGCTCCCCTGAAGCTCTCCTCCCAGGGCACGCCAGCTTCCCAGGCTTCTGCTGTTGGCTCTCAGAGAGCAGCGGCCCAGACTTATCAGCAGCAAGTGCAGGAAGGGAAGGAGAATCCACCACCCAACAGGCACATGGTCCCTCAGTCATAGCGAGGGGTAGGTGGCCAGGGTGGGCGTTGGATCCAGGGAGTTTAACATTTGGAGAAATATCTTCTCCCAGGAGTTGAAAGCGAAAATATCGCTGATCTAGAATAAATGTGAAAGTGGGAGCATCCCTGAGATCTTCAATTCTACTAGTGGTAGAATTTTTTTAATGTGGTTATCTTTCAACAACATAGAGTAATATTTTATACTATTTTATACTGATGGGGAACCGATATTCAGAGAGGTTAGAAGCTAAGAGCTAATAGGTTATGAAAGGAGTATCTCACGGGGCAAGAGTTCACAGGCGCCAGAGAAGGACCTCTGACATATGGAGGAACAAGTTTATTCAGGGCACATAAAGAGGGCAGAGGGGAAAAGAAGCCGGACAGCAATTTGGGAAGGGAAATGGGTACTGCTACAACAAGATGAGGTGACTGGGGTTACATAAGACTGGCAAGGTTTCTGTCTTATTGGCTGGAAAAGTTTCTTTGGAGAAAGGGGAAAGGGAGAAAGCCTGGGAGGTTGGGAGATTTGCCCTTCCATGTTAGGTCACCAGGTGATCTCCGCCATCTTGGGACCCTGGACCTCTGTTAGGGGAGGGACTCTCAGTCCTCTTAAGTGGCATCTCTATAGCTCTTTACACTGAATTGATCTTATATGATGGACAGACAGATGAATAGACAGACGATGAGCAGGCAACTGAACCCTATAGCCTCCCAGTTAGTTTAAACTGGTGCAATAGTGGGCTATTTAAAAGCATGTACTAGACTGGTCATTAGTACTTCAGCAGTTAAGAAAGAAAAAGTACTACTATTGTTAGAGCGTGTTCTGGAGGCCAGAATTCCCCCCTTGAGTAGCTGGGTGACCTTGGTCTAGTTATTTGACCTCTCCTGCCTCCAATATCCTCATCGATGGAAGGAAAATGCTACCAGGTTGTTGTGGGGATGAAGTGAGTTCTATAAAAGAACATACCTGGCATCCCCCAAAGGCTGCGTGAGCTCTGCCACTGTTATCTGTCTGTGGGGGAGGACACCAAAGCCTGGGGCAGAGGATGCTTATGATGTACTTATTTCAATAATGCCCCATTGATTACTGACAACTCTTTTACTCTGACTGGGTGCTACCAGAACATTTGAGCCAACTCTAGCCAAATGATCTTCAATTATAGAGCACATCAAGATTTGCAGTTAGATGTTCAATTGTTGCTTTTTATGAAACTTCTAAAAAGTGGTGATGGGCCTGTCGCTGTACCACTGTGGCATCCAATCCCATCAGATCTCAGAAGCTATACAGGGTCAGGCCTGGTTAGTACTTGGATGGGAGACCACCTGGGAACACCAGGTGCTGTAGGCATGGAAGAACAACCCAGCAATCCATTCCCAAAAAACAATCAGCCTTTGAAAACCCTATGAATAGCAGAGAAGCATTGACAATGGTGTTTCATCTGTTGTAGACAGAGTCACTATGAGTTGGACACCAACTCTGTGGCACCTAAAAACAACAATAAAAAGTGGCAAAACAAAGGCAGAAGCATGTCTTCCTCAGACCCCAATTCCCACTTATCCTCTTTGCTACCACAGGAGTAAGAGAAACTCCATGACTGGAAAGGATAAGTGAGCATGATTTTTAAACTGCTAGAAATATTTGTTGGATAGATGAGTGTTATCACTCATCACACTACTCCAGCTGTATATTCAAATACTACCATAAATCCCTCCCAGAACAGAAAAGAGTTTATTTCTTCTAAAGAACTTCCTAAAACAAATCTGAAATCCCATAGAAGAAACCCTTGGAGTCAGAAGCACTTCCGAATTTAGTATTTGCAAACTTCACAGCAACACTTGAGTGTGTCTATTAATGCAGGCCCCCGGGGCTCTGGGCCCGCCTCTCCTGAAAGTTAGTTCTGCAGAGGACTGTATGAACATTTGCCCAAGTAGGGCACAGACTCCAAACAAGGCAGCCTTGGTTCAGGTCACGGTTGCCACCAAATTAGTTTCTTGGAAACAAGAAGGAAACTTCAGACTTCCAGGGCTTCCTGGACTTCAAAGCAGTGGGGAGGGGCATGTGAACCCCTTGTCAATAATGAGCTGGGCTCCCCTCAGCCAGGCTGCACTGAAGGCCTTGGTTTTGTCTCATGGACAGATCCCAAGCACTCATCAGGTGTTGTTCTAAGCTTGTTTACATGAACTGTCCATTTGGTTGTCAGAACAACTATAAAGTGGGTTGAACTAAGGCCCGGAGAGGCTGAGTCAACAGCCTGAGGTCACTCTTTAGTGAGGGTACGCTGGGATTTCACCCTGAGTGTGTGAGATCTGCTGACAAAGGTTTCCCACCAAAGGGGGCATTTCCACTATTTATTTTTCTGTCCTTTGCCACTTTTTACTTTTTGGATTTTGTCTTTTAATAGTAATCTTTCTTTTTCTTTTTTTTTTTTTTTTTTTTTGTGGTACTGGGGGTTGAACCCAGAGCCTCCCACCTGCATGCTTTGCAAGTGCTAGACCACTGAGCTGTACCTCCAGCCCATTTTTTTTTTTTTTCTTTTTACTTTTTGACACAGGGTCTCACTAAGTTATGCAGACTGCCTCTGGTCTCAATTGCAATCCTCCCGCCTTTGCCTCCCCAGCCACTAGGATTACAGGCATGCACCACCGCGCCCAGCAATAGTAATCTTTAACGTTACTTTCTCTGTATTTTTAATTGAAACTAGTAGGTAGAGGGCTAGGGTTTAGCTCTGTTGGTAGAGTGCCACGTTGCACTGAGGACCTGCGTTCAATCACCAGCACTGCAAAAACAGGAGGATGAGGCAATCCACTCCCGAAGCAATCCTGAAACAGTCAGCCACTGGAAACCCTATGAGGGTCTCTATGAGCTGGACCCTACTCAATAGTGCCTAACAACAATACGGTTTAGCCTGCAGCCATATCACTGTGATGTCTGATCCCATCAGACCTCCGAAGCTAAGCAGGGTCGGGGATGTGGTAGAGCCTGCTTTTAATGACAGCAGCAGACACTTACATGGGACTCACCAAGACAACTTCCTGGGCATAACTGGATACCACTGTGGTGTCCAATCCCATCAGATCTCTGAAGCTAAGCAGGGTCGGGCCTGGTTAGTACTTGGATAAGAGACCGTCTGGGAACACCAGGTGCTATAGGCTTGGGAGGAGGACTAGGAAACCCCAAACAATCAGCCACTGAAAACCCTATGAATAGCAGAGAAGCACTGACAATAGTGCCAGGTATGGCACAGCGTAGATAGTATTTCATATGTCTGTCATACACAGGGTTGCTAGGAGCCCTAACAACTCAACTACAAACAAAGCATGGACAAAAGAAACAAAGAGGTAACTCCCAGGCTCTCAGGTGGTTTGGGGAAGTTAAATTTGAAAGATATGAGGTCAATTTTGCAAGCAAAGGGCCTCCTGTGGTTTTCCTAATGGTCAGTCCCGTTGGACTGATGTAGGCAGCACTAAGCATGTGAGAGGCACAGTGAGGCGGGTTTTGGAGCTGAGGCCACCAAGCAGATGCAGAAGGTAATGGCAGGTATTCCTTCCACTCAAAAAATTGCCTGGTGTGTTCAAAGAATGCAGACTGGTCAGTGAGGCCAGAGCTGAGCTCCCTGGCAGGAGATGGAAAGCAGAGCCTGCAAAAATAGTCCAGCGCTGATACTGACATGCTCCAGATGCTCAAGTTAGGGGTGTGTGTCTCACCCATGGCTCTGGAGGCAATGGGACAGAGGTAGCCTAAGGACACCTGAGACTTTGTCCTGGTCATGAGTTTCTTTTCCTGGTTCCAGGTACGTAGAACAGTGTATGGCACGTTTGTTGAAGGGAAGAAGGAAGGAAAGGAAAGAGTGAATATGTGAATAGATTTACATTGGAGAACATAGTGTGTTGTGGAGGTTGGGGAGGGATCAGAAGCAGGAGGCTCTATTAGGGACTCACAGCAATAGCTCACATAAGAACTGCTAAGGGAAATCAGTGGTAAGAGTCCTGGGGAGTCCCAGGCGATCCACAGTAAGGGTGGGCTTAACAGGATGTGTTGAGCAGTGGGATACAGCTTCCAGAGGGCAAGAGGTGTGGGTGGCCAGTACCCTGAGGATGGGAGAAAGGGAATGAGTTCTTCTCAGTGGACTGCTTGGGAGAAGAACCCTTCAGCAACTGGAGCTGCCCCGTGTTCCAGACCCACCAGAGAGAACAGCGTTTGCATCCTGCCCTGAGCAGATGTGGGGGGAGCAGCTGGAGCAGGGCTGGGGACGGGGCATTGTGGAAAGTGAGCGGTTCTCTATTGCAGCCTCCTGCTGAGATCAGGCCACCCCGCTCCCTGCAGCTCTTTTTGCTGCTCACCAGGCCGTCCAGCCCGTCATCTCAAGGAGGCACCCCTGGAAACACGAGTAGCTAGAAGCACGAAGGGAAGCAGGGAGGCGAGGGACCTGCTGCTCGTGGGCGGTGGCGCGCGCGTGCCAAGCCGGGGGCTGCTGGCAGTAGCTGAGGTGTCAGGGAACACAGGAGCCTCGGGGAGGGCCCATCTCACACCAGTGGAGGCTCACAGGGAGGCTTGCCAGCTGCCTCAGAGCTCTGGCTTCCAGGACCAATGATGGATTCGACGCTGCCCTGGGGAAGGCCACAGTGGCTCCTTTCCCATGTATGGGCATGATTTTTAGGTTTGGTGAGGCGACGTCATTACCTTGGCCTTCCCTCCACCCTGCTGCAGACACTTCAAAAGAGTTGGGGAGGAGCCAGGGAGCCTTCTGGAAGGAGCTGGTCCTGCCTGTGACCCAGCCGCCACCCCACCTGATTTCAGGGACACAGGTTCAGAGTGGCAGGCCTGGGCAGGGGGACCAGGAAGCCCCAAGGACACACTTGATCCTTCTGACAACCCACCCTCAAAGGGCAGCACTGGCTCCTCTGGAAAGATCCAGGCCGGGCTCAGGTCAACCCTCCCCAGGCTCAATGAAAGCCCAGGCTGAGGAGTAGGTGACTCACCCAGAGTCACAGAGAGCCCAAGAGCCCAGAGGCAGATGCAAGGAAGGGCTCTCTGTATTCATGGACTGTGCCCACCATTAATGTGGTCTCATAGCTCTAGATTTGAAAGGGACATGTTTATCGAAGACCTATTGTGTGCCAGGCCTATTCCAGGTACTGGGGCTACAAAGATGAATGTGACGTGGTCCCCACTTCCGAGAAGTTCATAGCTCATTGGAAAAGCAGCCATACAATGGAGTCATGAGATTATCTGAGACAGGTGGGGACAGTATTAAGTCATCTTGTCCTCACACCAACACTGAGGGAGGTGTTGTTAGCCCATTTTATAGATGAGGAACCCAAGGCTGTGGTTGTTAAATCACTTACCTCCGTTCCCACAATTAGTAAGAAGCAGCTGGTGACGTGCTGGAGCGGGCTCACATGAGCGCCCCAGAGGGGATTCTGCGCATCTCTCCTCATTCAGCTCCACCTCACTGGTAGCTTAGCATCCACCAACAGATGGGACCCTGAAGGCAGCAGTCACTGCAGATCAAAGGACAGCCTAGATTCAAGCCCAACTCTGAAACCAAAGACCCTTTCCAGCCTCCCCCAGAATCGAGTGTGAAGCATCCTCTTCTAGAGAGCATTCTCCCAGGAGACTCACACCAGCCTGTCCTGGACAAGAGCAAGTAAGACAACACATGTGACCCACCTACTAGGTCACAAAGGGCTGTCACTATGTGCCACTCCTCCAGACACCATGATCCCCTCATCCCTGAGCTGGCATCTTGGCAGATGCATCTGGGTTTGGATATGCCATGTGGGCAGGAGGGGGTGGGACCCGACCCAAGAGCAAGGGATTAGATGAGAGACAGAGTTTCCTTTCTCTAGCACACTCATCCAGTGATTGTCATTAGTGACAATTTGATTTGTCATGAGTGACTATTTGATTAATCTCTGTCTCCCCCATTGACACCACCAAGGCAAGGACCGTGGCTGGTTTCACTGACCCTCATAGCCAATTGCCAAGCACCGTCCTGGCCAGGAGGAAGCCCTACATCAATGTTTGTTGAATGAATGAGTGAGTGAAAGAAGTAGAAGGGCATGGAAGCTGTCACTACAGGAGAATTGCTGAGCCCCGCCTGTCTGCCTGCCTCTGGGCAGACATCACCCACTCTATAAAGGGAGAGGCGGGAGATGCCCATCCCCAGCTCTGAGAGGAGGCTGCAGGAGAGGAATGGGGTCCTCCACTTACTACCTGTAACCCGTGCCTCAGGGTCCTCAACTGTATATGGGGTCTGTGGGGTTGTCGTGAGAATTAAATGAGTTACTATTCACAAGGTACCTCGTACACTGTAAAAGCACTGTTTGTTAAATAAATAAGGAAGACCCTGCCCCTCCCCTAATCACTCTGTCTGGGTGCAGACCATTTTCTTCTCCGCTCTTCGAATGCAATTGACCAGTCCATTGCAGTACAGGGAGGTGGGAAAGACTCACCACGCTGACAGAGATTGGAGCACCTTCTCCCGCCCCCGCCCAGCCTCACCCTACCCCATCTCCGCTCCAGCATCCCCACCCAGCCACCTCCCTCTCTCCTTAAGTGACCCTGAGGCTTGCCCAGCCGCCGGGACCCTCAGCCCAAGGAATGGCTGTCCAGGTTTCTGGAAGGCGCCGGGAGGAGTCAGGGGCCAGCTGAGGCTGTGCCATGAATCCTCTAGGAGCCAGCTGCCCCGCACAAGAGCTCATGAGCAGCAGCCGAGCATACAAGCACGGGGCCGCTGCGCCACCCAGTGGCCACCTGTGGAAACGGCAGCACAGGCTGCCTGCAGAGGCTGCCCAGGGCACCAAAGGACAAGAGGCAAAAGAAAGGGACTATCGCTTTAAGCAGAAGCGCTGGAGTGGGTAATTGGTCCAGTCTGGAAAGCAATGCCCGGTGAGCAGGGCTGTAGGGCCCCCTTCCACCTGAGGGTTAGGCACCCCTACCCCAAGGCTGCGTCCCCAAGATGATCTAGCTAGAGGCTGACTACTGCTCCTCATATCCTTGTCTTCCCTACACCCACCACATCCACCCAAAGCCAGGGAGACAGAGTTTGTTTCCCTGACTGTGGTCTCTGGAAATAAAACCCAGGCACCAAGAGCCCAGGTTAGAATCCCAGCTCTGCCCTGCTCCCTGTGTGCCCCAGCCAATCAGTGGGAAGAGGATGATAAAAGCCTCTCTGGTAAAAAGGAATACTTCCTTCCCAACAGGGTTGTGAGCTTCAAATGCAATATTGCCGATGAAAGCATTTTGGAAAACAAAATCCATCATTATTCAAAATTTCTGATCCATAATAACTTTAGTAACCACGTTGTTATAATTTGGACCTTAAATGTCTCCCAAATGCCCTGTGTTTGAAGGCCTGGCCACCAGCCTGTGGCACTACAGGGAAATGGCAGAATCATTGGGGGCATGTCCTGGAAGAGGATACTGGGACCCCAGTTTCCTCTTCTCTTTCTCATTTTGCTTCTTGGCTGCCATGAGGTGATCAGTTTTGCTCTACCACATTTTCCACCACCAAGTTCTGCCTCCCCAGATCCCCAAAGTAATGGGGCTTAGTGACTGAAACCTTTGGAACCATGAGCCAAATAAACCTTTTCTCCTTATAAGTTGATTTTCTCAGGCATTTTGTCATAGAAATGGAAAGCTGACTAATATACATGTGTTGTTTTTAATTGCTGTCGAGTGGGGTTGACTCAAAGTGACTTTCATTGGGTTTTCAATGGCTGTTTTCAATGGCTGATTGTTTCAGGCATCCTTCGCCTATAATATACCTGTGAATACAGGCAAATACCAATACATTGAATCAGTAGGACCTTCAAGTTCTGACTATTCCAAATGCCTCAAATGAAAGATTTTTTATTTGGAGGGGAAAGAAACGAGCATACAGCTGAGATCCAAAAATACACAGTTCCATATGGGAAATTTAAATGATCTTAAGGATTTTACTATATAGAATGAAGATGACAGCTTGCTCTTTAGGAAACCAGTGAAACGGTCATTACCATCTCCAAAACCATTTGGAGGGTGATGTAGAAACCAAAGGACCATGCTTGATCCACTTCACAGAATCACATAAGTTGTTCTGACCTGTAACACCCCACAGCCACCAGCCTCTGTTCACAGTTTGCACAAACCCCTCTGCTCATCCACCCACACAGCAATGTTCCTCAGACAGGAACAAATCTATCCACTGGCCCTGTTCTGCTCTCCAGAGGGGGGGACCCAGGCCCTGACACTGGCCCACCAGCCTGAGAACAAAGCGGCCCCCACTTGGGGGTCTCGGACCCGGAACCTCAAGGCAGGATGAGAACTAACATCAGTGTGAGGGGCAGCCCTGGTCACAACCCTCACCCCAAAGCAGAGCCCACCTTCTGGGATAGCTGCCATGTGAAGAGTGAGTGTGCTATTTCAGAGAGTGTTGGGGATTTTTAAAAGTACCCCATAAATAAGGTCTCTCTGACCAGCCTGAGGGACTGACCTCTGGGTGACCCCAGGCCACATTCTACTCACTCCTTTATCCCCCCTCCCATTGAGTGACCAAAGATGGCCCCTGACCAGTCTGACCCTGTCCTAACCACCTCTATCTTGATTGGCTATCCCAAGCCCCCTAATTGGCTCCTAAGGCACCCTACCTGATTAGACCCTTACCCACCTTACCTACCAATCCCCATTGCGCCCCAAAATCACCCCATTTAAATAACTGCTCCTACCTGGCAGGTATGACAGGTAAACTGTCATACCTGTCAAGGAATGCACCTTGATTGGCTGCCCCCAGTACACACCCCCTCCCAGGAGCCTATATAAGCAGGCTCCTGGACCCCACCTTCACCCCTATGTTCTCCACCTGTGTCCAGACCCAATCACCTTGACCCAGCACTCCCCAATCCTGTGGAAGACCATCTAGCAAGCCAATGAGTCAAAACCAGGGGCCCCGAAGTGCTGAAGGCTACAGGCAACTCACGAAAAGCCTCCCGATTCCTCCCATCCTTGGGAAGGAGGACGGCAGAGAAGGCAAGCTGTGAGAGTCAAGACCATGGGACCTCCAGCCCAGCAGAACATTAATTGCTTATAGCTGTACCTTTAAGGCTGAGCTGTACCATCAGTGAGCCTGTAGCATTCTATGCTGCAGGCTTTGAGCTAGCACTTGACAGGGGCTGCTTGCTGGTTGAACCTCACTTGGGGAGCAACCCAATAAACGTTCCCTCTCCTGTTTCCCTCAGAAGGTCTCCCGAGGTCCTTTTTTGGTGCCTCCAGCCACCATACCAACCTGGTCCTGTGGGTCCTCGATACCCACCCGGTGTCAGGGCAAGGCTTTGACTTCAGCCAGGCCTGAGCTGAACTCCGACAGGAGAGCACTGGCCCAGTGTGGGATTTGGGTTCCTCTCATTAACCCATCTCCCAAAAGTCTCTTCTAATATGCACAGGGCCCCTGCCCAGGTCCTAATAGCTTTCTCCTCCCTTCTTCCTCCCTCTAACTTCTGGTCATATTCACAGTCTGCCTGCGTCTCTCTCCCACTCAGTGGCTTTGTCCAATGTGTTCTGCTTCTTAGATTTGTCCTCTCTCTGGATATAATCCTGGGTCGACGTCTCCCTGCACCCTCAAGCCCAGCGTTGGTCAGCACTGATTGAGCACCGCTGGGTATATGAACTCACATGGAGGCAGGGAGAGAAGGAGGCTCCTAGCAGCCGAGTGGACATCACTCTAAGGTCAGGTCTTACCCTGCTGACAGGTTCTGGGCCTAGGCCCTGAAGGGAGGAGCAGACTCAGCCTCAGGCCAGGATTGGTTGCAAGTTAACAAGTCCCTAGGGCTTCTCTCCTGTCTTAAGTCCAGTGATAGGACCAAGTGGGACCTCAGAAGTAAGATGAGAAGCTCTTGGGACTCCCTCCCTGGACAGCACCCCCTCTCCTTCCGTCCTGAGGATGGAGAGTGCTAGGACTGGTCAGATTGCAGGACATAGACCTATTTACAGGCAGATGTGGCTCTGTGGGTAAAGATAGGCTGAGTGGGGGGGAACTGGCCAGACCCTCTGCCCCATTCCCACAGCAGATGCAGTTCCCTGGCCCAAGAACTCACCCTTGACCTCCCATGTAGCTGGCCAAGCCACAGGAAGAACAGAAGTTTGAGGAGAATGAGGCCCCCAGGCTGAGACCCCCAGGCTGAGCCCCTCTGGGGTTCGTGTCCCATGCCCAGCTGTCATCAGATGTGACTCTGCTTTCTTCTCTGCTCTTCCTCGTGGTCTCTCTCAGGGACCTGTGGCTACTGGTAGGGTAGAGGTCTGCCTGTAGCCCCTGGCCATAACACGTGTCCCCTCTCAATAAGCCTACTCCCTTTGATGATAAGCCACCCTCCTCCAGGAGCACTGGTTCAGCGGAAGCTCAGACCATGCTGCCATGTGGGGCAGGAGCAAGAATAAAGCTGTCAGGGAGTTGGGAAAGGCTTCAAGAAGAAAGCCAAGTTTAGGGCAGTATTTGAAAGATATATATATGACTCCTCAGACATTTGGAGAGCTTGGGATTGGTATCCCAGGCATAAGAACTCAGGAGTGTTTGGAGAAGAGTAAAGCATCCAGGTTTTGCTGGCTGCATGAATATGGATGATGGAAGAATCTAGAAAGTTAGGAAGAATCTACAGGTTAGACTCCTGGGATGCTGAGTTGAAATATTTTCATCTAATTTAGTAGACACCTGGGAGCCACTGAAAGCTACTGAGCAGGGGAGGGCTGTGGAGGAGGCAGAGAGTTTCAGTTCCAGAAAGAAGAATCTGGCCAACATAGGCCATATAAATTGGAGCTAAACAAAAAAAAAAGGGGGGGGGGTGTCAGAAGACTAGTCAGGAGGCCAAGATAATAATCCAGGCACAGAATCTAAGGGTGGGGAAGAAAGGCAGTGTGGAGGCCTCAGGAGGGAGGGCAAGCACAGAACCTCAGGACCAGCATCCCGAGGGGGAGAAGCTGCCCTGCTGAGGAGTGCTCAAAGATGTTCTTCCAGAATGGTCTCCAGGAGACCACGGGGGCCCTCTGCGGAGCTGGGGGAAGGTGGGGAAGGCAGGGCTGGTGTACAGAAAGATGAGCTTTCCCCAAGCCTCTTCACCTCACCTCCTGCCACTGCTCCCAGAACATGCCATCAGTCAGTCAGTGCCCCTGCAGCTCTCAGCTCCAGCCTGGCCTCCTCCTGGAAGCACCCAGAGCTCTGCCCTGTCCCCAGGTTCTGCTGACCACCCTCTAACCCAGGTGGACTCTCCCATACAACTCTACCCTACCACTGTGCAGGGTGAGCTACTCCACTTCTGTTTCTCCATCACCTGGAAGCCTCTGAACAGGGTTTCATCTATCCAACACGGATGCAACCACATTAATTGAGCACCTACTATGTTCTAACTCCCAGGTGCTAAAAGTGCTGTGTGGGGCACATGCAGTCCAGCTCCAAAGGAGTGCTCGACTGTCCACACAGTGAAGGCCTCTCTTCTTTGACTCTTAACTATCCCCACTTCATTCCACCCCAACAGCAAGGCCAGCAGGCACAGAGAAGATCCGATATAATGATCAAACAAGTTAGGGAGGACATGATGATTTTGAAGTGTAACAGGAGGTCAGGAAAGCAGCTGGGAGCTAAAGCCTGGGGCACAAGAGAGGGGACCACGAAAGGGAGATTTCTGAACGTCTGCACACTCATCTCTAAAGTTAACATGAGTTGCATTAAACCTGACATGGTTGGTACATGGGGGTCCTGGGCTCACCGGGAACAGGAAAGAGAGTGGAGTTGCCTCTGCACTCCAGACCCCTGGATTGACAGAGGATGACCTTGGCACAGGGAGGCTGCACCCAGTCAGAACACACCCTGCTTAAGGAACCCTGGCGCCGAGGCTGCCTGCACCCTATGGCCAGACATGGGCTGAGCAGTGGACATTTACACTATGGATCATTCCTGTTAGAGTTTGTGGGGAGCAGGAAGATGCCTCCATGCAGTGTCCCTCAGAGCAGTTCACATCTGCAGGCCCAGACCCACAAAGGCTTTCTTCTGCTACTTCAATACAAGACTTCAGTTCCATGTGAATGCCTGTGGCACTACAAAAAAAAAAAAAAAAATCAAATGTAGACCCCAAAGTGACATGGAAAATGAGGGAGCCTGTTCCCAGCGGAGTTTCTGTGGGTCCTAAAAAAACTTAAGAACTGTCCACACTTCTGCTCAGGAGCCCCCTTCTGGCTCCTGGAGGAAAGGCAGCCAAGCCAGGCCAGGGCACTTTCTCTCTCCCTCACCCAGCCTGAAGGGCACCTCATGAGCTCTTCAAACAAGTGACTGCTGTGAACAGCCTCTAGTTGTCTGGAAACAGTGGCCATAAATGAGCTTTCCCCATTAAACTGTACAGCTTGGCTTTGGAGGTTTCTGGACTCCGTCTTCTGAGCTCTTTCCCCATCCAATCCCCAACCCGGCAGTTCCTGTAAGCTCCAGCTCATCTGCTGACACAGCATCACCTAGAATCTCGACTGACAGCCCCATGAGGGCAGGGGCCCTGCATTTTGCTCACTGTTGCACCCCCAGCATCTAGTACAACGCCTGGCACACAGCAGTCCCTTAATAAGTGTTAGGAGATTCAACAAACTGATCGGGACCCTCTTCCTATATAAGATGTCAAGATGGACGGGACGTGTTTCCCTCCTTTGGACCCATTCTCCTGCTTAGGACACCATCCAACAAGGCACAGTTTCCTTCCTACCAAGAGCCCCCTCTGCAGATGGCCAGGACTGGCCGGCCCCCAAAGCAAGAGATGTGCTATTGGGAGGTGCCAGGCTCAGAGGAGCACACAGCCACCCACCGCCTCCTGCCACCTGAGCATGAGCCCACCCCAGACCCCCCCCTGGGCACCTGCAGTGAGCACAGGGTGGCCTCTCCCCCCCTCAACCCTTGTCTCTCCAACCATCACCCCAGCAATCCTTGTTCCCTCTGGAAAATGTCTGGGAGCACTGGGACCATTTCAGAGATGATCAGATGGCACTTCTCTACCAACCTGGACGGCTCATGTCACCCAAATCAACACTGCCTTTGTTTCAGACAACCAGTGTGACAACAGACTTCTTTGTCCTCATTAAAAAGATATGCATGTTCCTTGGGGTGGACACAGTGGTGAAGAGGCAGGCTAGAGATCCAGGGTACCTCAACTCTTTCCTGCCTCTGCTGCTCGCTTTCTGGTGATGTTAGGGAAGGCTCTTCATCTCTGTTGGCCTCAGTTCCCTCATCTATAAAATGGGGTTCATGTTAATAGTTCCTATCCATTGAGGTGTTATGGGGATTAAATGAGATAATTCACATAAAGCACTTAGCAAAGTGAGTGTGAAACAGAAATTAACCTTTCTTGGGATTATCTTTAATTCCAGTTCAGAAAGGGCCTCACCAGACAGGTGTGGTGGTGCACCCCTATAATCCCAGCACTCAGGAGCCTGAGCCTGGGCTACATAGCAAGACCGTCTCCAAAAAACAAAAAAAAAAGCCAAAAGGAGGATGGAATGGGGACTACCAGAGGTGTTGGCTCTAGTTTACACACACACAGGCTCCATTTTCTCAATTTAGGGTAGTGTATTTCACTTCACTCCTAATACTAGGAGGGCCATCTCTACCTCCTCGTGGCAGCATTCCTTCCTATCATCTCACCCCTTCCCCACAAAGATGATTGTGCCTGTTCTGTATTACTCAGAACAGCCTCATTATTAGAATCAGGCCTTCAGCTGAGTGGCTCAACACTGCAAAGACTGTGTGTCCACTCTTAGTCCCATATGAGTCAAGGGCTGGGGCATCCTGCTCCACAAAGTCATTCAGTGAGCCAGGCTCCATCCTGGTTACTGTATTATCTTGCAGGGCCTTGGAATCCCAACCTGGGTCCTTTGCATCTAACCAGCAGACTGGGAGAGAGCAGACAAGACAATCCCATGACAGATCACCTTCCAATGCGCAGAAGCTCAGTCCCATTATTGTTGTTGTTAGGAGCCCAGTCATAGCAACCCTACATACATGGCTCTGCCTTACCATGGTGGAAGCTCAGAAATGATCATCTTTCCACGTGGCCAAGAGGGAAAGAACTTCCATCTGATGAATATACAGTATTTTTTCTGCTACCTATTCCTGATGGAGAGGCTTCTCTGGGAGGGAACTTGAATTTATATTCTTCTGGGCATTCTACAAAACCATAGACCCAAAGCAACATCTCACATGTTTTACCTCAAATCCTGTAACAGATAGTGCCTTGTCCTCCACCCCGCCCCTTAGGACAGCAGATGTGGGAGAAAGAAGGTGGTCTTCCATGGGACAGAGCTGGCTTCAGCCCTCACTTTGGCGGTATCTGAGACAAACCAACCTCTCTGAGCTTCCTATTGTGCATGATGGGACTGGTAACCCAGGGAGGTGTGGAAACTGTAGTTGCTACAGGTAAAAGGTGGAGGGAGTGGAGTTTTCTTTGGCCACCTCCCCTTGTCCTCTGTCCCCCAACCACACCATACCACTCATCCCCCCAAACCCCTAGGCAAAGAGTCAAGGTTGTCTGAGAGAAGGGAGCATTCTTCAGGCTCCCCTGGGCATCCTGGGTTGTTTTTGAGTCCGCCAACCTGGGTGTGACTCGACCATGGCAATGGGATGGAGGAGCAAGGTGCAGACAGTCTGTGAATAAAATCAAACAAAAAAATCTGGAATCCCAAATCCCTCTCCACCCCAACAAATGTCAAGCTTGATCTTTTTCATTCCTGGGCCCTGCCCCCAGCCCACATCCCCATCCGCTATCCTCCGCTGATCCAAATGGCATGTGGATGCTGGGAGCCAAGGCAGGGGCAATCGGTTGTGTCATAAGCTCCTACAGTCTCTGTCCCTAATTGCAAGCCCATTTGGGACATATTCAGAAACACGATGCTTTTCACTAATTGTGAGTTCCTGAACAAACAAACAAAAACAGGACTTAAGTTCACTGCCTCAGTCAACCCCTCACCTGTCGCCTCCTCACTCACCTTGCTGAAAAACAGTCACTGGGGGAACAAAAAGCAACGCTCACAGCCCCCCCACCACCACCAACCCGCTGCCTGCCCCTGGTAATGCATCCCTACCCCCCCAACCCCCCCCCCACCCCGTCGTCATCCACACGCATGGAAGCAGGGAAGTCATTTTTCTCCTCGCAACACCAACTGCCCCAGCTGCAGTAGCTGGTGCCTGGATCCTGCCAGCCAGCAGTCGGGGGCGTGCGTGTTGCTAGGAGAACCTGAACTTGAGCTTCAGTTTGCAACCTTCTTGGCTGTGCAGCTTGCTTTCCACTGCAAACACATCCACACCCAAAGGCAGGATTCACTACACTGCGCCTAGCAAGGAAATCCCCAGCTTCAGATAAGACTACCTCTGCATTTCAGAGTGAGCCAACAGCCACACAAATAAACAAGAATCTTAAGGAATTATGCACCCGACCCTATTGATTGAGTGCCTGTCTTCAGTCATTGTCCCAGGCAAGGCAGACACAGCTGTGAAGGAAACAGGCAAACATCCTGCCCTTGGGGCATGCATGGGGTAGGTGGGGAGGGAGGGTGATAAAGCAAATCAACAGATTCCCTATCAGTCAGGGCTCTCCAGGCTGGAAGAAGCAGGGAAGATCTACTGGAGATAGAAACAGATATACAAAGATACTGACGTGTGTGTGTGTGCATACTACACATATATATGAGGAGATTTATTTCAAGGAATTACTCACATGACTGAGGGAGCTGGCAAATTCAAACACTGTAGAGCCGGCTGGCAAGCTGGAAACTCATGCAGAAGTTGAAGCTGCAATCTTGGGACAGAATTTTCTTCTCCATAGAGAAACTTTAGTTTTGCTCTTAAGCCCTCTCAATTGATTAGATGAAGCCCAACCAAACCATTGAGGATAATCTCTTTTACTTAAAGTCAACAGGTTGTAGATGCCTACCACATCTACAAAAATACCACTACAGCAACACTAGGTGAGCGTTTGCTTAAATAGCTGAGTCTTACTGCCTAGTCAAGTGGATACATTAAAACCAACCAAGGCAGATACACATACAATGTGCCCAAATGTCAAGTTGTGACAAGTGCAAGGGAGAAAAAGAAAGCAGGCTGAGAGAGGTGATGCTATGGTTCTAGCATCCCCCAAAAAACTCCTATGGAAATTTAGTCCCTAGTGGGAGGAATACCAAGGGTGACAACTTGATCTGACTGGGATTTGGGGGTGATACCATTGGCGGGTTGTTGTTGTTAGGTGCTGTCGAGTCGGTATCCAACTCATAGTGACCCTGTTCAACAGGTGAAGCACTATTGTCAGCTGTTCTCTGCTGTTCATAGGGTTTTCAACAGCGGATCAATTTTTGGGAGTGGGTTGTCACATCCTTCTCCCAAGCCTACAGTATCTGGTGTTCCCAGACAGTCTCCCATCCAAGTACTAACCAGGGCCGACCCTGTTTAGCTTCCGAGATCTGATCAGATGCCACATTGAGAGGTAATTAACTCAAAGGAAGCCATCAAGATAGAGTTCTTATCCTATGGGACTGTGGCTTTCTAAGAAGAGGAGGACAAACCTGATCTAGGACTCTCACTCTGACTATGTGATGCCCTGCTTTTACCAATCAGCTGACTTGGCTTCTTTTTCTCTATTCAGAAATTGAAGCAGGTGCAAAGCATCTCTTCTAGTATTGGCAGACCTGTGGCCTTGAGCGCCAAAGGCTCATAGCCCAGGCTGACAGAGGTAGAAACTTATAACTGCCAGTCCTGAGAAATAAAGGCATATGGATTCAGGATCTGGAGGCCAGAGACTTTCAGCTCAAGGTGCTCAGGTGGGAGGCTTATTGCTCTGGGCTTCCATTGCCAGTGACCCAGCACTCAGCCGCTAGTGTAATCCTCACTTCTTAGCAGTAGCTAGTGGTAGCAACAGTCAGCACCAGCTACCAAGCCTTAGGTGTTGAGACCTATGGCTCCTAACAGTGATTAGTGTTATAGTTCCCAAAACTCAGGTATAGCAACCTTCAGCCTTTACAGGGACCACTGTCATAGCTCTTGGGCCTGGGTGTCAGGACCCTCAGCCCTAGAATTCTTTCAGTAGTTGGGACTGCAGTCCCTCAGCTTCAGCTTTTCACAGCCTCCCATCTTCTCTGCACTTCCACTGCATCCTACACTGTCCCATGGCCTCTACTCCCTACCCTCTCTTCCCGTATATGCCCTTTGGAACTCTTCAGCTGCCTTCTCTTTAGTTATTGCTACTGCTAGGATCACCACTTGTTGCTGCCACTACCATCTTCATGTTACCAGCTCAGCCCACTCTATCCATGATCATGATCACATGTAGGCAAGAAAAGACCATTTAGGAGAAGCCTTGTATTGGGTCTAATGTTGTAATACCCAGGGGCAGCACAGGAAGTGTGTGGAGTAACCTGGTTCTTAGCCAGAAGGGAGTTGGTGTAGGAGTGGCAAGCAAATACAGGATTGTAATTTATACCAATCACAGCATAGCTTCTAGTTCCACCAATCACAAGTCCCACATAGGGACCAATGATACCCCTTGCATAAGGACCAATCACAAGTCCTGCATTGCACCAATCTCTGGCTTCTTGCTGAGATATTGAGGAGGTGCTTCCCTTCCCATCTTGGGTCAGAATAGCTGCAGGGCCATCTAAAGTTCACCAAGGCTTGTCTTGCCTGGGATGCTGCCTGCCCAGCCCAGTGTGGGTCGTCTGGGGCAGTCATGACTAGAGCAAGGCCTCCTGGAGCCATAGTCAGGGCTTCATTTGCAGTGGTCCTTGCAGTTCAAGCACAGTCTCCTCAAGACATGCATAGAATGTTCAGAGCAGCCAGCTGCCGTAATGACAGTCTAGCTGGTCACCAGAAGTGAGGTTGCTTGGTTGACAGTTCCCTGCTCAAGGGTGCTGAGCACAAGGGAAGGGTCTGACAGCTGTCCATCAAAAGGTCAAATCCGTGAGGCCCCAATAGCTTACCTTATTTGAAGGAAAAGCAAGCATTTAAGAGTGGTTCTAATAAAGACCTATCATGATCATTAGGGCTGTGGTTTAGCTCAGTTGGTAGAGTGCTTCTTCACAGTGAGAACCTGGGTTTGATCCCCAGCACCACAAAAATGAGAGAAGGCCCTGGCAACCCACTTCCAAAACAATCAGCCATTGAAACCCTATGAATAGCAGAGAAGTATTGACACAGTGTCAGGCATGGCAGTGTTGGGGAGTGACTGGTTCTGTTGTACCTAGGGTTGCTATGAGTCAGAGCTGACTTGACAGCACCTAAGAATAATAACAATCATTATCATTAACATTTTTAACATTATTCAACAGTATTCAGACTCCTAACAAAATCCCCTAGGCATTCCTTCTAGCTTGTCTCACTGCCCTTCCTTGTGATTCTGCAGAGGGTCCTCACCAGCAGTGAAGACCTTGCCAGAGGCAGCCATTCAAATTTGAATGTCCCAGCCTTCAGAACTGTGATTCCAACAAACCTTCATCTTTATAAAGATGCAGTATTTATTTATAGTAACAGAAAACAGGGACTGACTACCAGGGAGCCCTGGGCAAGGAATGGAAGAAACAGGCAAGCCACCCATGTATCATTCAATAAGAACCTGAATGAAAACCTAAGTAAATTAACATGCCTAGGCACTGCACTGCACTCAAAAGGCACAAGTCCTCACTTTGTTGCAAATCTGCTTGACAGTGACCATGCTGCATTGTCATCAAGGACAGGAGACAGGCTCCTGCAACTCATATTAGTGTTTCACCATGGAGCCAGAGCAAGCGTGGACAGCCTCCTCTCATTCCCTCTTTGGAAGTGAATCCTGTCACAACAGCATCCTGAATGACTCCTGCCCCTGTGCTTGCCCCCTCTCTCTATCCTCCCCTCTTACCCCTCAGTGGTCCCCCTGGTCACTGGCTGGCAGCCCCTCACCTCACACCTCTTCTCCCCAGCCTCATCCCTTCCACTGCTCCCTCGAGCCCAGCCACAGCTCCAGCCACAAAACCTCCCAATTCCCAACATTCCTGCCTTTGCCTATCCTGCTTCCTTAGGCCCCAGGGGTCTCTTCCAGGCCATCTGCTGGCTCGCCCCACATCTTTCCCAGAAAGGCAACCTTGACTACCCGTAAAACAGCACCTTCCCACTGCTCTCTGCCCCCTAGAATTTCTCCTCTATCTTCGGGGCACTTAGGTTAAATTTTTATTTCTTTGTTGCTTGTCTCCTGTCTTCTGTACACAGGCGCTGGGACTCTGGTTCATTGGTTTTGCTGTTGTTGTTTCTTTGAGACAGGGTCACACTGTGTAGCCCAGGCTGGCCCTCTAACTTACGATCCTCCTGCCTCAGCCTCCCAAGTGCTGGGATTACAGTCACACACCAACATGCCCAGTTTGGTTTGTTGATTTTTAATTGTGGTAAAATAACATAAAATTTATCATCTTAAGATGAACAATTCCATGGCATGTACATTCACAATGCTGTACAATCATCATCATTACCTAGTTCTAGAACATTTTCATCATCCCAAAAGGGAACTCCAAACCCATTAAGCAATAATTCCCCCTTCGTCCTTCCTCCAGACCCTGGAAATCACCAGCCTACTTTCTGTCTTCATGGATTTGCCTGCTGTGGGTATTTCATATAAAGGGAGTCATGCAACACGTGGCCTCTTTTGTCTATCACTTGCATAACGCTTTCTAGTTCCTCCAGGGGGTACAGTGTGTCAGTACTTCATTCCTTTTATGACATAAGAATATCACTTTGTATAGACATGCCACATTGTGTTCACCCATTCACTCAGTCGATTTTTGGGTTTACACTTTTTGCTGTTGTGAGTAATGCCACAAAGAACATTCACATACACTGTTTATTTGGAAGGGGACTCTGTTTTGATCACTCTGTGTCCCAGACTTACAGGAGGAAGTGCTCAGTAAGTAATAACTGTGGACAGTTTAATCTTCAGACAAATAAATAAAAGGCAAAACTTGGCATCTAACTTCCTCCAGGCTCCTTTATCTCCCCTCTCTACCACAGCAACGAAAGATCTCTGCCTGCAACCTCCTTGGCACCCTACTTCCTCAGTGTCCTTGGCCCAAAACCACCTGGAAGGCCTTGAAGGCCACTCCTTCCCTAGTAGTGGCTCCTCCTCAGCTCCCTGCTCCCCAAAGAAAGCACATCCCAGCCAGTGAGACAAATGGGCCCTTCTGAAATCCCATACACTCCCAGGATTCTCCCAAATGAAGCACTTTTATCTCTAGGGAAACTCTGGTTGGTAGGCTAATAGAATTCCAGACATTTCTCTGGAGGAGATGCAATCTTAAATTCCACAATTAAAAATAAGCACATTAAAAAATATATATCCCTGATTAGTTTCCTAGGGTTACCACAACAAATTAGTACAAACTGGGTGCCTTAAAGGAACAGAAATTCATCCTTCTACAGTTCTGGAGCCTGCAGCCATAGCACTGTGGCTTCAGATCCCACCAGATCTCGGAAGCTAAGCAGGATGGGACCTGGTTAGTACTTGGATGGGAAACAGCCTGGGAACACCAGGTGCTGTAGGCTTGGGAGATGGACCCAGCAACCTACTTCCAAAAATCAGTCTGCCATTGAAAACCCTATGAATAGCAGAGAAGCACTGACAATAGTGTTTCGCCTGTTGTAAGTAGGGTCGCTATGAGCCAGATACCGACTCAACGGCACCTAATGACAACAACAACAGTTCTGAAGTCTAGAAGTCTGAAACCACAGCATAAGCAGGAGCGTGTTCCCTCTGAAGGCTCTAGGGAGAATGATTCCTGGCCTCTTCCTGGCTTCTGGTGACTGCTGGCTGTCCTTGGCATTCCTTAGCTCGCAACTACACAACTCCACTCTCTGACTCTGTCTTCACATGGTGTTCCCCCTTGTACCTTCTCCTCATCTTTTTATAAAGGCATCAGTCATATTGAATTAAGGGCTCTTTCCACTCCAGGATGACCTCATCTTAACTAATCTACAATGACATATTTCCACAAAGGTCACATTCTGAGGTACTGGGGGATAGGACTTCAACATATCTTTTTTGAGAGAGACAATTCAACTTTGGAGAAGGTAACTGGACACATATCCTAGATTTTATTAAAGTATAAATGATCAAACTGGCCCACACCTGTAATCCTACCACTTGGGAGGCTGAGGTAGGAGGAGCTCAAATATGAGGCCAACCTGGGCTACAGAGCAAGATCCTTTCTCAAAAACAAACAAATGAACAAAACAGTATAAATATGTCGGGGTGGGGCTAGTCAGTTGCCATGCAAATGAACGGAAGCCCAGGCATGAGAGGAGGTTCTACAGATGATGAGAAATGGGGTAAGAAAGAGGAGGATGGAGCCAGAGAGATGCATTTCATCAACTCTGCAGCTTAGCCAAGGGCTTCCCCTTTCCCTTTAGCCAGCCCAGCTGCACAACAGGGCACGGAGGTATCTCAGGTCTCCTAGAGGGATCATTTTGATGCTTAGACCTGCTTGCTCCTGCTGAAAACCCTCTCACAGGTCCTGTGTCGGGCTGGCTGCTCCTGCGAGCCATAGGCTATCTCCCCTGAGCACACTTCACCTCCTGTCACTCCCCCATGGCAGCCACAAGGGCTCTTTCCAGTCCTGGAAAGTCTCCAGCATGCACCTGTGCCCAAGCCTTTGTCCTGCTGCTCCCTCTGCCTGGACTTTTCCTTCCCATTTAGAGATCTCCATGGCTCAAACTGCATCCTGAGACCTTTCCTGCCCACCCTGGCCCACTGCCTCCAGCCCTTCCTGGGCTTTGGCCATCTCCAGGTGCACAGGCACCAGCTTCTGCCCTGGATGCTTCCTCTGCCAGCACAGGTGCCTACTAGGGCAGGAGACTTGGGGCTGTGTTAGTCGCTGCTACATTCCTGGCCCCAGAGCAGCCCCTGGTGTATGTTGGGCATTCAATAAATTATCATCAGGCGAAGGAAGAGACTTTGGCCACACTGCCTGCTGGAGAAGTCCTGGAGCTGGAAGGCCCTGCCATACCTTGGCACCCCGAGGGTCAGCAGAAGGAAGTGCTGGGTACAGCGCTCCTCCTGCCTCTGGCACAGGGAAGACACCCTGGAGGTACCTCACCTCCTTGGCAGAGCCTCGGGGCCCAAGATTCCCAGGGCTCCTGGCCTCAGCGGGAAGGGCCAGGCCTCAGGCTCATCTGCTCTCCTTGTTGGCCCCGCAGCCCTCTGCCTCTTCCACCTGGAGAAGGGAGCCAGCCAGCCAGGCAGTACATTCACTTCCTAGAGCTGCTCCCACAAACTACTCCTCACTCAGAGCTATTAGGCCCCGCGGATTTATTCTCTGCTTGTTCTGGAGGTTGGAAGTCCAAAATAAATCTTATGGGGCTAAAATTCAGGTATCAGCAGGGCTGGCTCCTTCTGAGCTATGAGAGGAGAGCCACCTCCTCACTGCTTGCAGCTTCTAGATGCTACCTGTTCTCCTTGGCTTGCAGACCCCCATCTCACGGCATATCTCTCCAGTCTCTGCTTCCAGGAGCACCTTCCCTTCCCCAATCTGACTCTCCTGGGCCCCTCTGATTACGAACTTTGTGATCGCCACTCCCCAGTTCCCCCATTTCCCAGGATAGTCTCCCCATCTCATGATCTTAGTCACATCTGCAAAGTCCTTTTTGACATATCTGAGCATTCCCAGGTGCTGGGGATTAGGACCTGGACATGCTCAGGGGCCATTATGGCCATCAGGATCAGGGCACACCTGAGTTGCTCTGTCCACAGTGCCAGGCTGCCTCCCCGTGTCCCTGAGTCTTTCCATCAGCCCCTTTCCTACCCCAGTTTCACATCTCCCCAAAACACCCCCAGGCTTTCCTAGAGTTCCTGGAGACACCACAGACCCTGGTTATTCCTTCGTCTTGCTGAAGCTGAACCAGGGCTGTGCAGTCTCAGGACCTAGTGTCACCAAGGCCAGGATGGTGGCACCTTCTTTAACTTTGGAGGAGGGCGACTAGAAACAAGAGGCAAGTCAGAAGAGTCAAGGCTAGAGTCCGAGGACCAATTTTTCACCTTGTCCTTCTAGTCTTTTGCTTCCTGATTCTTCTCTCCCACAGGACATACTCTGATTTTTCTCCCTCTTATTCTCCGCCTCCCCCACTGCAGCTAGTGACACTCAGTGGCATCAAGTGCTCTCCATGGTCAGTGCATGGAGGAGAGAGTGTTCATTGCGCCTATCTATGCTCACTTGCTTCCCTCTGCCCCACCGTCTCCCTCTCTCACATTCACGGGGGAATCACATTCTGTACAATGTTTGATATAAAAAGCAGCCAACCACGTGGACACTGCCACACCTCAGCCCTGTGTGACCATGACAGCTGGAGAGCCAGAAGAGGGGGATCCTGGTGGCACTGCCATCTTGACTGACGGAGAGATCATACCCCACTGAGACACAATTTTCTCTTCTATAGAATAAGCTATAGCACGAGCTACACCTAGCCAGGCATGGTGACGCACCCCTGGAATCCCAGTCTCAGAAACAAAAAGGAGTTTACTTTGACTCGTGGTCCCCAAACTCCTGGCATAACTTCACAAAATATCAATGATGTAAAAGACTCTGAAACAACTGGTCAGGAAGAAACAGAAATCATGGCTGCACTAACCTCAGATTGGCCTGACAGCTAGAACAGGCAGCCAGCAGGGTCCATGATGGCACCCTAGTCCCTAACCTGAGCAAGTGCCAGCTTTCACAACTGTGTCAGACACTGGAAGAGCCCCCAGGCCTCTCCATGGTCCCCCCTCAGACTCCAACCATAGAAGGGGTCTGTAGAGCCCTCATCTTATTTTACCCCACACAGGTAAGGGAGCTTGTCCTTGGAAGAAACACGCTCCCAGATACTCCACATCAGCAGCCTGACTCCCATCCTTTTGTTGTTGTTGTCAGGTGTCATTGAGTCTGACTCACAGTGACACTCACAGGGTTTTCACTGGCTGATTGTTTTGGGATTGCTTTGGGAGTGGATTGCCATGTCCTGCTCCCATTTTTGAAGTGCTGGGGATCGAACTGTGGTCCTCAGAGAGTGCAGCACGGCACTCTACCAACTGAGCTAAACCCCAGCCCTGGCTCCCAACAGAACAACACAATGCTGTAAGAACCTGACCCTTCTTCCTGCTCTGCTTTGAGAAGCTCATGTGGAGACAGGGGAAACTGAGGCATGATGAAAACACTGTCTGATTGTTAGTATATCCCTCAGCAACCAACCACCAAGCTGGTGTTGGCGGGGGGAGGTCCTGAGCCCACCACAGCCTTGCGAGGTGACCTGGCACAAGTCCTCTCCAGTCTTTGAGGCTCAGTTAATGAGGTGGCTGCTGGCCCTACTGCCCAAGGAGAATCAAACAGAAGCACATGTGTGAGGGCCACCTGAAATGACTGTAGCATGCCACAGAAATGTCTTATGAACAGAGAAGAAGAAAAACAAAACAAAGCAAAATAACTGGTTTGGCAGTGCATTCATTTCCTGGTGTTAGGTAGGTTAGCTTAGATATTAACAGGCAAACTGGAGGAAAAAGGGAATTCTGACTGCCTCCTGCATCCAGCCATGAGAGATGAAGCCCAGAGCAAGACAAATCTCTAAGGACATTGGAAGGACTTTATTCCAATGGACCCTACACTGGGATTCAAGAAGAAAAGCTACCTGAGTGTGAACAAAGGCAGATCTTTCCAAGACCTCTACCTACTGGCTGATCCTTTTGAAATGCACTAACCAAGTCCACTGTGCCATTTTACAAAACAAAGACCCCCCGCTAGGTTTCATAAGCCCTAAACTGTAACAAAGTCGCTTTCCCAGATGGAGACTGAGGCTCCTATCCCACTAGGCGCCCAGGGTCAGGCGTCCAGGGCTGACATCACACTAGGCGAGCTCTGGTTTAAATAAATCAGAGGGAACTTTGTGTCCACTCTCTTCTTTTCTACTCCTCGTCCTCCTCTTTCTGAGCAGCCACAGGTGCACCTCACCTTCTCTGGGGTGGCTCCACATAAGCCCCCCCTTTCTCTCAGGCATGCCTTCTTCTCTGTCTGTCCAAGGTACTTTTCCTTCAAGAAACTTGCCTAACTCTTCTCTTCTCTCTGGTTTTACCTTCCCCTGAGGAACAGCAATATCCTCACGACGGTTCACCCAGACAACCAAAGTTTTTCCAAGTTCCTTTCCAGTTTCATCTACATTTCTTCAGGTGCCTCAAGATTCCCAGCAATTATTCCTTATGTGGCTTAATTACTTTTTATCTCTTAATAAACCCTGCCTCTATTCTCTTCTATAACTTCTGTGTGAGGTATACATTCTTTTATGTGCCGGACACACAAACCGAGGTTTTACTGCCGCCAGATTCCCCAACCTGCATTCCTGGTAACATTGGGACTTGCCAAAGTGCCACAGATTGAGTGACATAAAAAACAGAAATTTATTCTCACAGTTCTAGAGGCCAGAAGCCCAAAATCAAGTGTCCCTTTAAAGGTGCTGGGGAAGGACTGTTCCAGAACTCTCTCCCAGCGGTCAGTAACATTGCTCCAATCCTGTGTCTTCTCAGGACATCCCCCTGGTGTCTCCACAGCATCTTCCCTCTTTCTATCTCTGTGTCTAACTGTCCCCCTTCCATAAGGACATCAGTCACATTAGCTCAGGACCCACCTCAATGGGCCTTATTTTAACTTGATTACCTCTGTGAAGATTGCACGTCTAAATAAGATCACATTCCAAGATATTGAAGTGGGGAGTGATGACTTCAACACATCTTAGAGGGACACAGTTCAACTCATTACAGGCAGAGATTGGTAAACTTTTTCTGTAAAGGACAGCACGGTAACTATTTCATATTCACATGCCATATTTTCTCTGTCACAACTACTCGACTCTACTGTTGTAGCATTTAAGTAGCCATTTGTGATAAATGGGTATGCGTGATTTTTTTCTAATAAAACTTTATTATAAAAATAGGCAATGGGCAGAGTTGGTTTACAGGCCATAGGCTACCAATCCCTAGGTTAGGAGACAAATTTTTAAAAACAAAAATAAAGAGTTTATACACCCTTTCCAAGAAAGGGGACTCAGAGAAATAGAGGTCAGGAGCCATATTTGAGTGCCCAGAAGTGCTAGGATGGGCTCAAAGAAAGTCCTTGAGTTCAAGGACATGGACTCACAATGAGGGAAGGAGACAGAGTCCCTGGAAGAACACCATGCAACACATTGTCCACGAGTGGTAGGCACCCATCTTACAGATGAGGAAACTGAGGAACAGAAAGACTAAGGGACTTGCCAACAGAATCATTCACAGCTAGTAGAGGCCAACAGAATTCAAACCCAGGCAATCTGGTTCCAGAGGCTGGGCTCATAACCATGAGCTGCACTCCTCCCAGGGTGGGGACTCAGGTGTCCCAGAAGACAAGGACCCACTGGAGGACAAGGCAGTGGGGGCTGGCTATCAAGGGATGAGTTCTTCAGCTGTTAGGGGATGCATGGTGGGACCAGAAGACCCTACGGCCAGAGTCTGGAACGCAGTGGTGGAAAGCAGATACGGTCAGTCACTAGAATCCACGGACCTCAGGCTCACTGCCTGAGCATACGCGTTAACTCCCTCCACAACATGAGGCTATGTGAACACCTCTCCCACAAAAGCAGTACAGATGGCCCCTCTTAATCTGAGCCAACAACGGTTTGATAAGCTGTGTTGAACATAAATTAATCAGTAAGTACTTGGAGAATCAGTTGGTAAAGAAATAAAAACAGAAACAAGGTCAGGGTCCTAAAGGCAGGACACTAATTGTCTTCTGTCACAGAACCTCACCCTTGTTGGCCTGTCATCTTCACACTTCATTGAAAATCCATTAAAACAATTGCTGGGCCATTAACCCTGACTTTCAGGCAGAAGCTTCCCTTGGGCACAGTTTTGTGACTACAGCCCATTATTAGTACTTAGTATAATTGCTTGTGAGCTGGATAATTGTGATTACATGCCACTACTTAAATACGAAGGGGGAGCTGGAAGATAGAATCTTTGCATCTTTTTTATTTTTAATGTGTGTAGACTTATCCCCCTTAGGCAAGATAATATATTAAAACTTGAATTTTTAAAGCAGATAGAGGGCTGATTACTCTATCTACAAAAGAATTCACCATAGGATTTCTTAAGTTGTGAACTCCCAGAGCAATCAAAATGATTTGATTTACAAAATTTCCATCTGCTAACATCTTTTCTCTATTATGAATCCAGTATAATGTTACATGGTTTTTGAAAAGGAAACACAATGGCTAATTAGCACCCTAGTGACTGCTGAGCCCAGAGCTGAAGGCCTGTGCTCCCAAACAGGGTAGCCAGAAGGCATATTTTAAGGACACCTTAAAATTCAGCCCCAAAGCCTGAGATAGGACTGTGACTTGCTAGGACATGCAAAGCAGGCAAATAAACCAAGGGGACACCAGTTAGAGATGATGGGATGGTGAGATCAGACTGCAATTTGGAGCCACTGCAAATAGAGGCTCCTTACAGAGTACAGAGCAGAACCTCCCGCTTCCCAGGTGGAGGCTCTTCCCTCTCCGTGTCCCAGCCACACACAGTGAAACAAACTACCCAGAGACAGGCTTTCAGAAAGCCCGGAGGTTATTAAAGACCTTTCCCCTAAAACAGTGGCTTTCTCTTTCTGCATTTTATCAGCTTCCATTGCTCTGCATTTATGGGGAGGCACATGTCATCAAGGCCACCCTCCAAGGTATGTGGCAAGAAAGCCTGTAAGCATGTTGAGTAGTAATTTGTTCTTACTAATTGCTACCAACTGGATTCTGCAAATGACTTACTCTTGGTGGTGGTTCTTAGGGTAGATCGAGGTAATCACTACTATGTTCACATCCCACTCACTTGTCTGCACCTCCTTATGCTTTTATAAGGCAGAGAGAGGGGTGTACTGTTGACATGCTGCAAATTGCCCAGGTACCCCACCACACAGGAGTGCAGCCCGTTTGTGAGCAACAATTGTCCAACCAGAGAGAGAAAAGATGTCTAGCATGGTCACTGCAGAATTTAACATGACATACACTAGTGAGATGTCTGAAATTGTGTGGGGCCCTGAAGGGGCTGGCAAGTGTGGTACTTCCAAAAGAAGAACACTTGATTAACAAACTCATTTCCTAGGGCCATCATTCCAGAGAAAGATAGATATATGAACACCAATGAAGTCAGGAGAACAATCTCTAAGCATTCCCTCAAAAACGATACCCAACAATCTCCCCCCTCACCCCAGGCTGGCACTAGAGGGCTGAGCCCAGAGTCTTGTGCGTACTTTTGCAAGCACTCTACCACTGAGTTGCACCCCTAGCCCCATTTATTTTTTATCTTGAGACAGGGTCTCACTAAGTGATGCAGGCTGCCTCTGGCTTCAAACTTGTGATCCTCCTGCCTCTGCCTCCCAAGTTGCTGAGATTATAGGTATGTGCCACTGCACCCAGTTGATAGCCAACAATCTTACATTGACTTTACATATTAAACACATTGTTCGTATTTCTCGTCTTGCTGCAGACTGGTGAAATTTCTTCCTCATAGACCTACAAACATCAGTGCAATAACAAGAACAAGGTTGAAAACCACTTCCCTTCACCTTGGCCATCCAATGCAGTAACCACGAGATTCACTTGTCTAATGAGCATTTGCAATGTGGCTGGACAGAACTAAGACATCCCGTGAGTGTCAAATTCACACCAGAGTTCAAAAACTTAATACCAAAAAAGAACACATCACTTCTTATTATTTTTACTGATTGCACATTGAAATGATATTTTAGATACTGTATGTTAAATAAAATATATCATTAAAATAAATTTAACACATTTTTACTTGTTTATGTGGCTACCCAGAGAATGTGAAATTATTATGTGGCTCACTGGGTATTTTTACCAGACAATGCTGCTCAGAATATCTAGTTGGAAACTCTATGAACCTCTACATAGAGGTAGATTATAGCTTCTAATTACATAAATGGATGTTATATTGTTGTCATTGAAATATTGAATAAATTATTGTTGTTGTCGTTGTTGTTGTTGTTGTTGTTGTTGCTGTTGTTGTTGTTAGGTACTGTCAAGTCGGATCCAACTCATAACAACCCTCCTAAGGTTTTTAATTGCTGATTGGCTCAAGATTGCTTCAGGAGTGGACTTTACATTGTTCTCCCAATCAAATAAATAGGGCTCAAATATATATTTTTTCATGAAGGCTAGGGAGTTCTATGAGAACATATATATTTGCTGCAAACTGGTCTTAGCTCAGTTGATAGAGTGCCACCCTGTGCTCTCTGAGTCCCTTGGTTTGATCCCTAGCACCGCAAAAATGGGAGGACCTGGCAGCCCACTCCCAAAACAATCCCAAAACAACCAGCCATTGAATAACAGGGAAGCACTGACAGAGTGCCGTGTATGTCGCAGTATCTGAGAGTGTTTTGTTCTGTTGCATATACGGTTTTTGTGAGTCAGACTGGACTGGACAGTCCCTAATAACAACAGCAAAGTGGTCTTAGGGCAACTTGACTCACTGTTCCAGGCGGTTGCTGTTCATTTCTGCCACTAGAGGGCAGTGGTGTATATAAAATGTGAGTGTTCACATAGCCACTAACCAAGAACACCCTCCCCACCACTCAGAGCCTCTACAGGGTTGTTGTTATTAGGTGCCCTGGAGTCGAGTCCGACTCATAGTCGACCCTCATAGGGTTTTCAATGGCTGTTTTGGGATTGCCTTGGGAGTAGGTTGCCATGTCCTTCTCCCATTTTGTGGTGCTGGGAATCGAACTCGGGACCTCAGAGACTGCAGAGTAGCACTCTACCAACTGAGCTAAATCCCAGTCCCCCCTACAGGGTAGGCACTAAGTAATTATTAAGGCCCATTCTTTTCCCTTCCATCATTGTGCCATATGCCTGGGGAAGAGAAACCACAGAGGACTGCGTAGAGCCAGAGCAGGAAGGCCATGCTGTGAAAGAAAGAGATGTCCAAAGGCAGGTATTCAAAGACCCGGGTTCTGGCACCAGCTATGCCTTCCTGACTCTGCTACTAACAAAATGCATGGCCTGAAGCAAGTCACAAGGGCTCGGTTTTGTCCTCTGTAGAATGAGGGGGTGGAGCAAGGTGAGCTGTAACATGTTCCCCAACGCCAGCATTCCATACTTTCAAGAAAAAACCTGTCAGGCCTGGAGTTATAACAGGCTTGATGAGGTGTCCAAATGACTTCTCAGGATAGGACTTCCAGGCACAACTATAATAAATGATTTAAGGGCCTCATCTACTCCAAATACTCAACAGTGATAGATAAAATACAAAAATTTTGAATTTAAAAGTCAAAGCCTTGCACAAAAACATCAATATCTCTAAAGGCCAGAGACACTATCTGCAAGAATGATGCTCAGGGTCTGCTGGCCTCCAGGTCAGAGGCCATTCAAAGGTGAGAGGGGGCTACCACATGAGGTCCCCAAACCAGGGACTATGTGGGGCTTCCACATCCAAGAATCAAGGACAGAAAATGCAGAGGTTAGCCTGGGGCCATGGTGCACAGCTATAATCCTGGTGGCTCAGGATGTTGAGGCAGGAGAATCATGAGTTCAAGGCCATAGGCAAACTACACAACTTAATGAGACCCTTTAAAATTTTTTAAAAAGGAGATGGCTAGAAATGTGGCTCAATGGTGGAACATTTTCCTCATATGCATGAGGCCCTGGATTCAACACTTACAGGAAAGAAAGAAAAAGGGACGGAAGGAAAGATGGATGGATGCAAGGAAGGAAGGAAGGAAGGCAGTCAGTCAGTCAGTCAAGCAGAGATTATGGCTTATGTAAATCTTACCCCAACTAAGAAGGAACCTAGCCCAAGGTCCCCTGGCCCAGTGATGGGATCATCAATATCCTCAAATCATTACAGCATAGGTGCCTGAGCTGACAATGGAAAACCTAGTTCTGAACTAGGGTCCGGGGGAACCAAGAGTAAGCAACTGCAAAATCACTTGGCTGGGAAGAGATGAGCACAGAGAGAGACTAAAATTACTAGTAACTCCCAAGAGAAAGACTAAGAAAAGCAGTCAAAAATTGCTATTAGGAATGCAATAGTGAAAACTGAATTCGTTTCTGATGAATTGAACATAGTAGGGCAATCTGATGTTGATGTGAAACACCCACAATGTCCTAGACAATGTTTTAGGTGCTAAGGATATTGTTATGATTTGAAGGTAAAATGTTCCCCAAAGGTCATGTGTTTGAACACTTGGTCCCCAGGTGGTGGTGCTGTTCTGGGAAGCTATGGAACTTTAGGAGGTGAGAGACAGCTTGTGAAGGTGGGTCCTGGTGGGGAGGGGCAGCTCTTTTACCTAGACCTTGTGTTCTAATAATCTCTCTGCTTCCTGATTGCCATGATGTGAGGTGCTTTGCCATAGGCCCAGCTGCCTGCCCACTGCCATGTCTGCTCTACCTCTATGAACCAAAATCCTCTGAACCACAAGCCCCAATAGATCT
The DNA here is from genome assembly GCA_007922755.1 of Pedetes capensis. NCBI lineage: Eukaryota > Metazoa > Chordata > Mammalia > Rodentia > Pedetidae > Pedetes > Pedetes capensis. Next base: position 45,516 of record VMDO01006521.1, read on the forward strand.
TTCCTCCCATAAGTAGTTTCTGCCAGGTATTTTACCACAGCAACACACAAGCTAACTAACACAGATACAATAATAAACCAAACAAAGTGACTGTCCTCATAGTCCCTACATTCCAGTGGAAGAGGCAATTTTTAAAAGTTATATAATAGGCTAAGTAGTAACAAGTGTTATGAAGAAATGTCTAGGATCCTCAGACATAAAGGAATGACTAACAACAATTTATAAAAGCATAAATTTGAAACAAATAGGCTAAATAAAACAAAAATAAGTTGTGAAAAAAACAATGAAATGGAAAAATAGGCGCTGATAAAAATATAGAGACTCAGAAATATTTAATAAACTCTATGAAGTCATGGGTGCCGTCTAGTGCTGTCGAGTCGAGTCGGTATCTGACTCATAGAGACCCTCATAGGGTTTTCAATGGCTGTTTCGGGATTGCCTTGGGAGTGGATTGCCAGGCCCTTCTCCCATTTTTTGCGGTGCTGGGAATTGAACTCAGGACCTCAGAGACTGCAGCGCAGCGCTCTACCAACTGAGCCAAATGGGGGCTGGGATTTGGCTCAATGGGTAGAGCACTGCGCTGCACTCTTTGAGGTCCCGAGTTCAATTCCCAGCACTGCAAAAATGGGAGAAGGGCCTGGCAATCCACTCCCAAGGCAATCCCGAAACAGTCAGCCATTGAAAACCCTATGAGGGTCGCTATGAGTTGGATACCGATTCAACGGCACCTAACAACAACAACATGAAGTCATGGTGGAAGAAAGAACATGAATTAGAAGGCAGTACTAAAGAAATCCATAATGCAGCACAAATACAGAAAATGTATTTTTTTAACATGAAAAGGCAGTAAACAAGAACAGAAGATTGACAAGTACCTACTAATAAAATTCCAGAGCCTGGCATGGTGGCACACACCTGTAATCCCAGCACTGGGAAGCTCAAAGCAGGAAGATCGTAAGTGTGAGGCCAGTTTGGGTTACATAGTGAGTTCAAGGCTACCTGGGCTATATAGTAAAAGCCTACCTCAAAAAAAAAAAAAAAAAAAAAATCAAGAAAAAAAGGAAGAGAAGAAATGAAGATGAGAGATGGTCAAAGAATATCTGAGTTTGCACAGTATTGTAGCTAGAATTACCTAAAAATGTAAACCTGGATACACAGGACTTGTGTTTTCACTGTGACGTATCTAAGTGTCCATGTACATAGTAAAACTACGAGATGTGTATAAATAAAATACCAGAGAAAATGAGACAAATTACAAAAGAAAACTAATGGTGTTAAACATCATCAGATACCAGAAAACATGGTAAGAATTCTCAAAAAGTCCTGAGAGAAAGTTACTATCCTCCTGCCTCAGCCTCCCAAATTGCTGGGAATACAAGCGTGTGTGCCACATGTCCTGGCCCGCCAGGGAATTTTAAATACCCGACAGCTAAGATCAATTGAGTATGAGTCTGAGGGCAGAGGATGTTTGAAAGTCCTCAGGAGATTCCAGCGTACACCCAGGCTTGGCAACCTCAGGTCCAAATGCGTGGTCTCTGCAAATGGCTCTGTTTACAACTTGAAACCAGTTCCTGCTTAAAGCCAGGCAGATGTTCCTGATGTGGTATTTAAAATGAGGCTAGGCCAGCCTAGGCTTCAGGGGAAAAGGAGTAGGGTAAAGGTCATCACCAGCATGAAATACTTCTGGGTGTGGCAAGAGGATCGTGAGTTTGAGGCCAGAGGCAGCCTGCCAACTTAAGGAGACCCTGCCTCAAGATAAAAATGAAAGAGGGGCTGGAGCTGTAGCTCAGTGGAAGAGTCCTTGCCTAGCACATACCAGATCCTGGTTCAACCTCCAAGTACTTTAGGAAAAATAATAATAATAATAAAAAAATTAAAAAAAAAAAAACAAAAAACACCTCCCTAGGCCGTAGTATTATTAATCACCATTGAGAACCACTGGCCTAGACCTGAGTAAGACAAAGGAAAATCTTCTTGCTGCCACAGTGGGCTGAATCTGGGGCTGGGAGCCTGTGAGCCCCTCTAGACAGCCAGGCAGATACTTTAGCCAACCTCAGAGGACTCTATTCTGACAGCTTTGGGAACTGGTTCCCCTTTCCTTGGAGGAAAAGTATAGCTTTTCTCTGAAATCAGAAAAGAGGAAGCAGAGGGTGTCAGCAAAACTGATAATTCTCCACGATAAGAAGAGGGGCAATTTCCCTTCCCTTGGCCTTGACAAAAGTAAAGACCAGCAGCCTAGGACAGTAGAGACACTTCACTTCTCACTTGTACTGCCTCACGTGGAAAGACCTAGACCAGTGGGTTTGCTGTTAGACCTTATTCCCTCGGATCTAGAAAGCATTTCTCCATCCTCACCAACTTCTCTCTCCTGCCTACTACCCAAGCTAACACCTGAGCTTGCGCAGTGCCTGGCAGCTCCTCTTCCAGGACCTCCTCACAGGAGATGGAATCGTCTCCCTGCGTGGCCACGTGTTGGCCGAACCATCTTGCTGTGTTGGTGACTGTGGTTGCTTGTTATGTTAACCCCAACCTCCTTAGTAGAAGCTTCAAGTCGCCTTGTGTCCTCACCTCACCCCTTCCCTCCCAATCACTATGGCTTCAGGGTTTGTGCTCAACGCCCCACACTCAACATGAGGTCAGCAGTCCCCCTCCTATGCCTAGATTCAAACTTCAAACTCTGTCCCCAACCCATCTCTGCACATCCTCCTCCGTGCCCCCGCCAACCAAAAGCCCCTGTGCCTGGCCTCACATCCTCTCCAGCTCCTCCGAGCTGTCCAGAACACAGACAATCTGCCTCACCTGCCTTCTTCTCCCTTCCCCCTCATTCCATCCTGGGCCCCTAATTGTTGTTAGGCGCTACTGAGTTGGTCCAACTCATAGCAACCCTATGTACAACAGACTGAAACACTCTCTGACACTGTGCCATGCTTGGCACTATTGCCAGTGCTTCTCTGCTATTCATAGGCTTTTCAATGGCTGCTTGTTTCAGGAGTGGGCTGCCAGGTCCTTCTCCCTAGCCTGCAGCACTTGGTATTCCCAGGCAGTCTCCCACCCAAGGACTAAGCAGGTCGACCCTGCTTAGCTTCCAAGATCAGGCAAGATCAGATGCCAGGGTGCTATGGCTGCAGACAGGGCCCCTAATAAGCAACAGAAATGGAAGGAACTTTGAAGTGACCATGCCCTTTGTCACCAGACTCTTCCATTGTCCCAGCACTCAGCAGGTACCTGGGAAATGCTGCTGCCTTGGCAGCCCAGAAGAGTAGCTGACTATCCCTGGGCTCTGGTGGCGGGGGCGCAGCTCAAGTATCCCCCTTAGGCCCCACTACATGACACAGAGTGGCAAACATCAGGCCTTGTCCCACCCGCCAGGTAAGTTCTTTCTTGCTTGCTGGAATATCTGCTAAACACCAGAGCCTAAGCTGAGCAGAGGAAGAAAGCCCAGGAAGACAGGACAGCTTTCGCGGGGCTCCCAGGGCAGAGGGGTGTACAGAGACGTGACAGTTACCACGAGAAAATTGACCCCTGCCGCGCACCAGAGAGCTCAGCCTCACTGGACAGCATATGCAGGTCCCATCTCCCGCCGCAGGCCATCCGTTCCTCATAGGTTCAAGCCTTGGTTGGAGCTGGCCGCCAGCTGGACTGCCCCACCCCCACCCCTTAGGGAAAGCAGCTTCCAGAAGATCTGAACTAGCACGAAGTGCTATGGCCAGTGAGCCATGGGGACAGAGGAAAGTGAGCTGCGTGCTCCGGTAGAGGGAGCACCTTGGGCCTGCACTGTAAAAGGAAAGCAAATACAGGGCTCACACTCAAATTGACATGATTGCCTCAAGGGACCACGCCTTCCTTGGGGGCGGGGAGAACAGGGCTGTCCTGTAATGGCTCGGCCCCGCCCACTGCCGCCTGAGGGCCCTCCAGCCGCACCCGGGCACTCCAAGGAACTCCTGCTCAGGGCCCTAAGCTGTGGCCGTTGCCGGGACTAGGGCTGTGTGCTTGTGTGGCTGCTGCACTGGTCCTATCCATACAGTTGGGGCTGTTGGATCACACATGTGATTGTTGCAGTTGTGGGTCCTGCAGAGTTCAAGGTCCCTGGGGCTGGCGTGGCTGTGGGGTGGCGGAGCTGTGGCAGGCATCCTGGCTCTGTCACTGCCCTCCCCTGCAGTGGCCTCTTGACACCTGACACCAACTGGTCACACAGTGGCGCCAGGCTGTGCCCGGGCAAGCAAAGAAAAGGGAGGGCAGAGACAGAAGACTGCTGCGTTCACAGGGAGAAAGCCCTGAGCTCCCTCCCTCTGAGGCCGTGGGCGCCACCCAGCACCCTGCACAGGCTGAAGATGCACCTGGGCACAGCGCTTCTGCTCCCCGAGCATTACCAGGTGCAGAAACCCACAGTCTGCACCACCAGAAACAGGGCCTGCCCCATCCAATGCCCTGAGGGCCTCAAGCAAGTTCAAGGGTGGTGCTGATAGCCTGGGGTGGGGGACATGATGGGAAGACACTGAACCCCTCAGATCACAACAGAGGCCCAGGAGGGGCCCCCAGCCGGATGGCGACCCTGTGACGCTGGGCCTGGGAGCTACCATGAGGCCAGGTGGGCTGGCACAACTCTCTGGTAGCCATTTCCTGCCTACCTCCACCTACCACTGTATGGAGCCCCCTGAGTGGATCAGGGCTGTGACAGACCACATGGCTCACTAGCGTGGCCGGCAGAGACTGGGTACCCAGGCTGGAATTTTATAACTGCCTCAGGAAAAATGGCCCTGGGGTTGATCCTTAGCACCACAAAAATGGAAGAGGACCCAGCAGCCCACTTCCAAAACAATCTACTACTGAAAACCCTATGAACAGCAGAGAAGCACTGACATGGCTCCAGGCACGGCACAGTGTCAAGGAGTGTTCCCTCTGTGGTACACAGGGTCCCTGAGTCAGACCAGACTCCACGGCACCTAACAACAACAGGAAATATGGGTCCTATGCAGTACACCCCAGCCCCTGGACCTTGCCCCCAGTCATTTTTTGTTTTGGTTTTTTAAAACATGAGCCAATAGCCATCAAATGCATAAAAGGGGATGTAGTGAAACATTCCCTCCCGTTTCTTCCCTGAGCCACCCAGAGACGATTTAAGAATACTGTCAATCAGACTTTGCATTGTGACAAAATATGTGAGCAAAACAAAGGCAGGAAGGGTTTATTTTGGCTATAGTTTCAGACCATCAGGGCAGAAGGGCATGGCAGAGTCAAGTTCCTTACCTCACAGCAGCCAGCAAGCAGAGAGAGTGAGAGGGAGGGAGAGAGAAAGAAAATGAATGAATGAATGCCTATGCTGCTGGCCCTCCCTTTCCCCTTTTATTCCATCCCAGCCCACAGCCATTCGTGATGCATCTTCCCCGCTTAGTTAATCCTCTCTGGAAATGCCTTCACAGACACCCCCAGAGGTACACTTTGCTAATTTCCTAGGCACTTCTCAATTCAAACAAGTTGACAAGATTAACCATCACACATAGACAAGTAAATACGCACATGTATCTATACAAAGGAGTGTGACATGGTGATAAGAGTGCCAACTCTGAAAACAGACTGCCCAAGTTCAAGATCTAGCAGAGCCCCTCACCAGCTAGTACGTGACCCTGGACAATCTCCCTGTTCCCCTGCTTCCCCATTTGCATAACAGGACAGAACCACAGTACCTTCCTCATAGGAATGTGGTGATGTTCAAAACCAGACATTAGCTCTCACTGTTATATATATTCTTTTCTTTCTATTACACAGAAATAGTACATGGTTTTGCTCACAGTTCTGAGCCCTACCATTTTCTTTTTTAAGTATCTGGGGGCTCATTCCTATATCAGTACATACTTTTTAAGGTCTTTTTTCAGAGCTATAGAGTATTCCATTGCCTCACTGCACTGTAATGTATTTACCCAGCCTTTTTTGATGGGTATTTAGGTGGCTTCTAATCTTTTTCTCTTTCAAACAATTCTGCAATGAATAACTTTGTACATACCTCATTTGTCTAAAGTGATTAGGCTAAATTCCAAAAGTAGAATGTCAATCGCCAGGTATATACATTTATAATTTTCACCATCCATAGAGGTTGTACAGATTTAATGTCCCATCAGCCACACAGGAGTTTCTATTCCACATACTTTTAACAGAGTGTATAAAAGTTTTAGCCAAGCATGGTGAGATATGCCCAATCCCCGCACTGGGGAGGCTTACAGCAAGAAGATTGTGAGTTCAAGGCCAGAGTGAATTCCAGACCAGCCTGGGCTACAGAGTGAGACCCTGTCTCAGAAAAAAACAAAAACAAATCCTAAAAAAGGATCTTTTGTCAGTTTGGTGAGTGCAAAGTGGTAAATGTTATCTCCATGTAGCTTTATAAGTTCCCTTGTTATGAGTAATGTAAAGTAGATTTTATACATGTATAAAACATCTGTGTCCCTTTGTGAACTCTGTTCATAACTTTTACCCACTTTCTTATATAGTAGGTCATTTTTCTTATTGGTTGGTAGGAGGTCTTTATCAGGAATATTAGTGTATTTTTCCTGCCTTGAAATTATTTTTTTAAATTTGCTCTTGTTAGTTTTTCCATACATTAATTGTGTTTGGTTGGTTGGTTGGTTTTGGTTTTTGGGACAGGGTCTGACTGTCACTGTCTTTTTTCCATAGGAATTGTTCATTTTCTTGGGATTTCTTTTAATTTAATTAAGTAAAAACTGTTATTGGATAGGAGCCTGAATATGGTGCTGAGTCATTTTTTGGTAAATCATATTTTCCCAGAAAAGCATCCACTATATCAGATTTTGCAACGTTGGGGGGCTTCCCAAGACCATCTACAGTCTTGATCATTTGCTAGAAGGCCTCGCAGGACTCACTGAAAGCTGTTGTGATGGTGGTTATGGTTTATTATAGAAAAGGGTACATACTAAAATCTGCCAGGGGAGAGGCACATAGGGCAGAGGCCAGGAATGCATGATGCTTCCAGAGGTCCTCTCCCAGAGAAGCCATGGACAAGGCTTCTTTCCCCACAATAGGACATGGGAAGAGTATCGCAACACGGAGTATCACCAGCCAGGGAAGCTCACCTGGGCCTTGATGTCCAGAGTTATTATTGGGGCTCAATCACAAAGACATGACTGGCTGCCCACATGGCTGGTCTTTAGTTTCCAGATCCCACAAAGTAGAGTGGACACTGTATGGCCCAAATTGTCACCATTAAGTCACATTGTTAGACTATCCAGTGTGACTCAAGGCTCCTGGGTAAAACAAAGATAAACGAAGATACTCTAATTCTTACCAGGAGCCAAAAGCCAGGCCTCACTTTGGGTAAGGCTAATTCTTGACTAAACAGGTTTTTAAAATTTATTTATATGGAACAAAACAGTCCTTAAGGAGTCATTTCATTCCCTCTGTGGTTATTTTCACCAGAATGTTTTTGTTGGTTTGTGGATTTTTTTGTTTTGGAGAGGGGTTGTTTTGTTTTTTGCTTTCTCCCTTTTCTCTGGGTAAAGATAGCTGACAATTTATTAATCATATTGTTTTTCAAAGAAATCATCATATGGGGCTGGGCATGGTGGTATACACCTATAATCCCAGAGGCTCAGGAGGCAGAGGCAGGAGGATCACAAGTTTGAGACAAGAGGCAGTCTGCATAATTTAGTGAGACCTTGTCTCAAAAAAGTAAAAAAAAAAAAAAAAAAAAAAAAAAAAAAAAAAAAAAAAAAAAAAAAAAAAAAAAAAAAAAAAAAAAAAGTAAAAATAAATGGGCTGAGGGTGCAGCTCAGTGGTCTAGCACTTGCAAAGCATGCAAGTATGAGTCCCTGGGCTCAACCCAAGAAAGAAAGAAAAAGAAAGAAAGAAAGAAAGAAAGAAAGAAGAAAGAAAGAAAGAAAGAAAGAAAGAAAGAGGAAGAGGAAGGAAGGAGGGAAGGAAGGAGAAAGAAAGGAAGGAAGGAAAGAACAGAAAGGAAGGAAGGAAAAGAAAGGAAGGAAGGAAGGAAGGAAGGAAGGAAGGAGAGAAAGAAAGAGAAAGAAAGAGAAAGAAAGAAAGAAAGAAAGAAAGAAAGAGAAAGAAAGAAAGAAAGCAATCATCATATGTAATTGTAACCATTTTTTTGGTGGTATTGGAAAGTTGGTAGAGTGCTTGCACTGGATGCTTTCCCACTGACCCACACCCCCAGCCTCTTTTTTATTTTTGGTTTTGAAACACTTTTGCTAAATTGCACAAGCTTGCCTCTGATTGCCTCAAAATGCCCTGCCTCTGCCTCCCAAGTCAGTAGGATCACAGGTGTGCACCACCACACCCAGACATTTTCTATTTTTAAAAAATTCATTGAGTTCTTCTTTAACATGTATTAATTCCCTCCTGTTTTTTGAGGCTTGTTGCCTTTTTTCTAACTACTTCAATTGGATGCTCATTTCATTTTTGTTGTTGTTGTTCTCATGTAATTCATTGCTGCTGTTAGGTACCATAGAGTCGGAGTCCAACTCATAGCAACCCTATGTACAACAGGCAAAACACTACTGTCAGTGTTTCTTTGCTATTCATAAGGTTTTCAGTGGCTGATTGTTTTTTAGGAGTGGGTTGCCAGGTCCTTCTCCCAAGCCTACAGCACTAGGTGTTCCCAGGCGGTCCCCCATCCAAGTACTAACCAGGCCCAACTCTGCTTAGCTTCCGAGACCTGAAGGGATTGGATGCCACAGTGGCATGGCTGAAGGAAAATTAATTCATTATAAGATTATATATATTAGTCAGGGTCCTCCAAAGAAACAGTGCCATAGGATATTTATTAATTTGTCATAATGAGTTGACTCACACAAGTATGGAGCTAAGATGTCCCAAGATCCACCTTCAGCTAGACAATTGGTGGTATAGTTCTAGGCCAATATGAGGGGGCTTGAGAACAAGGACAGTCAATGGTCTGAGTCTAGATCCAAAGGCAGGGGAAGATCTACAGTATAGCTCAAAGATAGGCAGAAAGAGAGAAGTCTTTCTTACCTAGCCTCTTATTCTGCTCATACTCAAGGGTTCAACAATATGATGAGTCCCACTCACATGGGGGGGTGGGATCTGCTTTATTCCATCTACCAATTCAAATGTTAATCTCATCCAGAAATGGACTCACTCAGAATAATGCTCAACTGAATATCTAGGCACCTCATGGTCTAATCAAGTTGACACACAAAACCACCACACTATGCATTTTCCTCTGAGTACTGCTTTAACTGTACCTTATACGTTGTGATACATGATGTTTTCATTATTGTTATTTTATAGATAACTATTCCATCTTGAAAGTATCCTTGAGATACAGCAGGAATGTTTTGGTACTAAATTTGGCTTTTCATATAAGGTTGATCTGCTGCTCCTAAGTCCAATGCAAAGATGAATCAATATCTCCTCAAGGCCCAGAACTTGCTTTAAAAAGATTCTCTCAGAACTTGAAAACCACATTAAGCTATCAATGAAAATGGACACCTACCTGCCTAGATGGGATTTTTGTTTGGTTTTTGGTTTTTTGAAGTACTAGGGATTGAACCCAGGGTCTCACACTTGCTTTGCAAGTGCTCTACCACTCTGCACCTCCAAGCCATGTTTTACTTTTTATTTTGAGACAGGGTCTCACTAAATTACGCAGGCTGCCTCTGGCCTGGAACTTGCAACCCTCCTGCCTCCACCTCCCGAGTTGCTGGGATTACAGACATGAGCCACCACACTGGATCTAGATGGGGTTTTATTGTTATTATTGTTGTTTTTAAACAACTAAATTCAAGAATTCTGCTACTGAATCTTGAATCTAAGAGCCGGGAAAAGGATAGGCATGATGGTACAAACCTGTAATCCCAACACTTAGGAGGCCAAGACAGGAGGATTATTGAGTTCAAGCCAGCCTGGGCTAGTGAAAAGAAGTCACTACCTCTCTCCCATCCAAATGGCCATAAATAATATTACTAACGATAATTATAAGAGCTACCTCCTGTCATCTAACATGTTTCCAGTGATTTCATATATGTCATCTTAATTTTTATAACCATTCTAAGATAGTAAGAGCACACGGTACATTTTAAGATGAGAAAATAGGGTTTACATAACTCAAGCTAGTACTTTCTCTTAAACGAAGGAGCTAGGATGTCACACAGGGCTGGGATTTAGCTCAGTTGGTAGAACGCCACCCTGCAGTCTCTGAGGTCCCAAGCTCGATTCCCAGCACTGCAAAAATGTGAGATGGACCTAGCAATCCACTCCTGAAGCAATCCCGAAACAGCCATTGAAAACCCTATGAGGGTCACTATGAGTCGGATACTGACTCAATGGCACTCAACAACAACAAAAGGATGTCACACAAGTTCCATCAGATTTTAAACCTATGCATTTTTTCAGAATGCTACCCTGCTCCTCTTGTCTCTCCTCTGCCCCAGCTTTCAGCAATAAGATGGTTCTGCCTCCCTTGCCAAACTTATTTTCCAGACAAAGTAAGTGCATCTGCTATGGTCCCCTCTCAATGAGGCAGAAGTCCAGCCCAGGATTCTGGAACTGAGACACAGCAGGCCACCAGCCACGTAAGGCCTCTGCCTGCAGAAGCCATATGGGTAAGGAGGACTCTGAGCCAAGCGCTAATGAAAAGAAGGGGGCGGCGCTGAGAGAGCAACGGGTTGGCACAGCAGCTTCACAAGGGGGCATCGTGGATTGTGACGGTCCATCAGTACTGACCAAGGAACCTGCATGTGCTGGGCACACTTGTCACCTTTGCCAAGCCCATTAAGCTCATCTCAGCTGTCTGGCACCTGTCCTCTGGTGAAATAAGCAAACAACTTCCTGTATTGGAGGTTCCAGTTAGTGGCATTGGCCAAGTTTCAATGAGATCCAGAGATGACGACCACATGGGAGCTGGGGGAGTTTGACAGCAGCAGCCAGAGCCGATCTCAGAGTGCCTGCCAACAGGGCAGATTATCAGGGTCCTGCTGCAAAGAGATAAGGAATGTTCTGACCCAGTCCTGAGAAGGGCAGGCTTTATATAGCAGCCACAGTAAGCTGCAAGGGAATGTCCTGGCTGCAGGCAGCCCTCTAACCAGGCAGAGAGGGGCATAGGGGAGGAGGAAAGAGGAAGCTTTATAAATAAACCCACGTGTGTGATGATTGGCTCAGCGGCCTTTTTTCAGCAAACCCTGAGATCTGAAGGAGGAGGGGACATTTATAGATGATGTTTTTTATACTTCTCTACACATTTCTAGTTTCCTACAATGAACTTGAACTCCTTTTATAGTCAGTAGACATAAATTCAATTTTAAGAAAATAAAACAAAGAAGCATGCAGGGGATTCCTTTGGTTGGTGATTTTAGCGATCATCCCCACCCTGCTCATAGCTCCCCATCCCCATTAACAGTCCTCTCTTCCCTTCTCTGGTCTCTTCCAGGGGAGCCCTCCGGTATCTGTGCTGTAGCATCTGACCAGTTCTCTCTGCTTCCCCAGGGTTCCTGCATCCCCCACACATTCCTCTGCCCACACCAATGCAAAGGTCACTGTTCTTGGCTTTGTTGTCTTCGGATTAGGCATCTGCGCCCTCATCTATGCTGGAGGACAAAAGGATCACTATGGTTTCAATCTGAATGTCCCTCAAAGGTCATAGGTTTGAATTCTTGGTCCCCAATGGGTAGTGCTGTCCTGGTAGTTCATGACACTTTGGGAAGTGGGATTCTTGCTCTGCAGAAGTAGCTCCCTGGGGCAGGTCTTTGGTGGAAGTAGCTCCCTGGGGGTGGGCCTTTGGAGGTTGTTACCCACGGTTTTACCCACTGCCCAGGTCTCTCTCTGCCTCCTACCCTGAGATTCCATAAGATCATTTGCTACAGGCCAAGTTGCTGCCGCAGTCACCATGCCTTACTACCCTTATGGACTGATCCTCTAACTGTGAGCTTCCAATAAACCTTTTCCTCGGTAAGTTTGTTGGGGTTAGTTTTTCTGCTCAGCACTGACAGCTGACTAATACAGTTCCTGTGGTAATTCCATCCTGCCTTTTTCCTGGTCCCCTAACATGAGCATATCAATGGGAAAGAACTAAAATAGAGTCTTTGCACAAAGAAGAGTGTTTTGCGCTTTAAGCCTCAGTTTCCTTATCTGTAAAATGAGGACAATAATAGAAGCTGCCTCAGAAAGACAATATTAAGACAGTGAATGTAAAGTGTCTGGCACACTGGAAATGCCCAATTAAGTATTATCTGATGATCAATGCACTGCACATTCCTCTCCACATACAGCTCCCGTCCTGAATGACCACACCCACCAAACATGGCTAAAGTGACTTGCACTGCTTCCAAAAATAACTCCTTCTGAGAGGTGTGAACATTTGCCACCCAAACTCCCATGCTGATGCAAATTAGAGTTCCAAAAATGCTCTGAGAGGTGACAGGCTCCTTGGAATCATTAGCCCTCATACTGCCTTCTTATATGGCAGCAGTCCTCATTTGGATGTGTGAGTCATGGTAGGGCTGCTAGATACACAGCTACATGAATAAACACTCAGTTACTATGTAGTAGTAATAATCACATGGAGGCCAAGTTCAGCTCATGACTATGGGGCAATTTTCAGGAGATGAAAGTAGATAAAATAGCAATTGATCCCTAATTTTCAAGTAAGTGGTATGTGCAAAAAGGCACTTGCTAAGATTCAAAAGGGCTGGGATTTAGCTCATTTGGTAGACTGCCGCTTTGCAGTCTCTGAGGTCCCAGGTTTGATTCCCAGCACCACAAAAATGGGAGAAGGACAATCAGTCATTGAAAACCCTATGAGGGCTGGGCACAGTGGCACACGCTTGTAATCCCAGTGGCTCAGGAGGCGGAGTCCGGAGGATCGCAAGTTCGAAATCAGAGATAGTCTGCGTAACTTAGCGAGACGCTGTCTCAAAAAGTAAAAAAAAAAAAAAAATGGGCTGGGGGCACAGCTCAGTGGTCCAGTGCTTGCAAAGCATGCAGGTGCAAGGCCCTGGGTTCAACCCCCAGTACCACAAAAAAAAAAAAAGAAAAAAAAAAAACCTATGAGTCGGACATGACTCAATGCCACCTAACAACAATAAGATTCAAAAAAATGGAAAATTAAAAAAAGATCAAAGTCTCTGTTCTGAAAGAGATTTCAGTTTACTTTAGCAAGTGAAATGCAGATATGGGGATAGAAAGCTCACACAGCAAGCAAGATACGACCCATGCAGAGGAGAAGGTGCAGAGTGTCAAAGAGAGTTCCCAGGGGGTTGGTGAGGTCAGAGAAGCCTTGTAGGGGAAATTAATATTATCAGCAAGTGGTGTCAGGCCTTTAGTATCCTAATGCAACAAGGATAGTGTCTGAGAGAAACAGTCTCACATATCAGTGTCAGCCAGATTTGGTGCTAGGTACATACATAAGTAAGTACATCATCTTTTTGATCTTGACAAAATTGTGTGATATACCACTCTCATTTTCTAGATAAGAAAACAATGGCCTAGAGAAGCTCAGAAAGATTAAGTTAGATACTCAAGGTCACATAGCAGAGGCAAGGTCCAAACCAAGTTCTACCTGGCTCTACAGTCCATGTTTTGGCTTCTAACACCTGCCACTACTAAGGCCTCCCTAAATCTGACTTCTAGAGCAGACCAGGGCTGTCTCTAACCAGTAATAGGGCTCTCATTCCATGCCAGCAGGCTTCCAGTAGACAGAATGCTGCCCAGTGTGGCTGGCAAAATCTCTGAAATCTCTGACCTTATATGGGTTTCCAGTACCAAGAGATAAGATGCCTAGATCAAACTAATAATTTTTATAATTTTTTATCATTTCATATATTTAAGCTCCTCCTTTAACTTTGTAGAATTTTCCTCAGTTCAGCAATTCATTGCCCATCCACACACATACACTCTTCTTTTCTTGTGCTGAGATTCAACCCAGGGGCTTGTGCAAGCTAACGACACATTCTGCCACTGAGCTACATCCCCAACCAGCTCACCCCTTTATCACTCAATGGTCCATAGCAAGCAGCATGGAATTTTCAGGAATGACATAGGAATAAGATAGAAATAATTAGCTGGGCACAGTGGTACACTCCTATAACACCATTGTAAGAGGCTGAGGCAGGAGGATCACAAGTTTGAGGTCAGAGGCAGCCTGCATAACTGAGCAAGACCCTATCTTGAAATAAAATGAAATAAAATAAACATGAGCTGAGGGTGTAGCCCAGTGGTAGAGCACTTGCAAAGTATGCATAAGGCCCTGGTTTCAACCCCAATTACTGCAAGAGAAAAAAAAAATTCTTCCAGAGGTAACCTTTGTCCCTATTCACATTTGAAGGGTTTTTGTGACTTAACAAGTAGCATCTTCTGGTTAACATTGGAAAGGTCCCCAGATACATCTGGGTGCAGCCAACATCAACACCAAGTTATTGCCCACATTCATTGGTGCCATGCCCAAAGTCCACCCAACATGAATATCACACAAACTCAAGCATCACATTCCTGAAGGCATCAACTAGTATTTACTGAGAGCCAGGTTCATGGTTCTTAAAACCAGTTGGAAATTATAATCCAGTAACTTTTAACTGAATCCCAGCTCAGAGTGTTAACCATATCCTAAAAGTGAAAGGAGACTGGGAAGCTCTATAAAAGAACAGATCTCAGGCAGTAAGAGGGCCATAAATCCACCATTCATGGATCCAGAAACAGTAATTCAGGCCATAACAAGTTGGTTGTAGACCCCTGCTGTTCAAGTGGGTGCCCAGTGTTGGAGAGAGAGAGAAATAAAGAGCATTACTCCTTCGTAAATTTATTAATAAAACAATTCAGGAAATGTGACTTAGGTACACAGTGACATGAAAGCATGCTAACACTGGGTCTCAGAAGAAAGCAGACTCACACCCTCCCAGATGCAGACACACTTGACTTACTGCAGACCTCTCACCATAGGGCCACCTTACTAAGCTAAGCACATGGCTAAAAGCTGATGATAACATGCAGTCTCTGCAGGAAGGCATAGCCTAAGAGCCTGTCATGAAGGGACCCAACCAGGTACCCTCAGTTCTTTTTCCCAAGCTTATCAAGCAGGTCATCTACCAGAGAAAAACAGTAAGGGACAGAGAGAAGCCAGGAGTGTTACCCTAACCAAACTCCCTGCACATAGAAACCTAAAGAGAGAGGAAAGGAAGTTCCTTTCTGTGTTAATTTTTTGTTACTGTGACAAAATACCTGAATGTTATGGTTTCTATCTAAAATGTCCCCCGAGGGTTAGATGTTTGAATGCCTGATCCTCAGGTGGTGGTGCTGTCCTGGGAGGCTCTGGAAGTTTGGTAGGTGGGTCCTACCTTTGCAGAATTAGGCCCCTGGAGGCAAGCCTCTGGAGGTTTTCCATGGACCCTTGGTTCCAGTAATTGGTCTCTGTCCCTAATCTGCCATGGGAAAGTAGTTGGCCCGGCGAGCTATTTGCCAAAATCTCTGGCTTCTCAGATTCCTCAGCAATCATCCTAGCAAAGTAGTTGGCAAGTAGTAAAACATTCAGCAAATATCTGTTGAGTGAGGAATGAATGGATGGACCCATCCTTAAACAGTGCTGGGAAATATCTCACATGGAAGGTAAAAATGTCCAGTTGCTGAAGATGGGTCAGCTCTTTTGCAGCCCTGTTTAACAAGTGGACAGCAAACATTTTTGAGCCTGGCCTGCTGTCTTGAAGCAGCCTAGTTTCAGTCACTGCCTCTTTTGCTAGAATATGGGTCCATCCATTCATTCCTCACTCAGCAGATATTTGCTGAATGTTTTATTACTTGCCAAGCACTTTGCTAGGACGATTGCTGAGGAATCTGAGAAGCCAGAGATTTTGGCAAATAGCTCGCCAGGCCAACTACTTTCCCAGGCTCAATATCTGCCCACCATCCTTGACTCCTCCCCATGCCTCAAGCCCTTTATCCAATAGTCAACCACATCCTGACATTATATCCCCACTGCATTTGAAATCCTTCCATCTCTTCCTATCTCCTCTGCTATTCCTTATTCTGGGCCTCCAGGCTCTTTCTTTCTTGGGTTTCTGTTGTTGCTATTAGGTGCCTTGAGCCATGTCTGACTCATAGCAACCCTCATATGGTTTTCAATGGCTGATTATTTCGGGATTGCCTCGCATTGGATTGCCACATACTTCTCCCATTTTTGTGGTGCTGGGAATTGAACTTGTGACCTCAGAGACTGCAAGGCAGCGCTCTACCAACTCAGCTAAATCAGATTTTTGCCTGGGTTTCTGTAGCAACCACCTAATCATTTTCCTGCCTAATTGTTTTTCCTGCTTTCTGACTTGTTCTTATCCATTTTAACTGCCAAACTACAAGTGTCTAGTAAGGAATTGCGACTCACGTAACAAGAGATCTGACCTTTATCCCAGCTCCTGGGAGGTAATCTCTCAACACCTATAATTTCCTGAATAATGGAGGTAACTTTATTATTCATTGTAAGCTCCTCATTTATAGTAAGATGACTAGGAGTGGGGGTTGACCAGAAAGACCAACCTTATGATTAGAAGGTTGGGGCTTTGGGCCAAATGATATCAGCCTGACCCCTGGGAAGGGGCAGGGATCTGGAAGTTGAATTTAACCATATGGACAAAAATTCAATCAATCATGCATAGCTAATGAGCCTCAATAAACTCTCTGAATACTGAAGCTTAAGTGAACTACTATAAAATATATTTTCTCCCATCAACATTAAGAGGGCAATGCATCCTGAGGATACCAAAGCTTCACATCTGAGACCCTCTCAGATTCTTCCCTATGCATTTAGTCCTTTAACTGGTCCCAATTTATCTTTTTACTATAATAAAACTAGTCTTAAGTGTAGCACTTTCTGACTTCTGTGAATTGTTCTTGTGAATTATCAAACCTGAAGGTAGTTCCAGGAACCTCCAAATTTGTAGCCAGCTTCTCTGAAGAGGTGACCAGGGAGACCCATAAATGTGAGGCTGGTGTCTGACATGAGGGCAGTCTTGTGCGGACCTTAGCCTCAAGTTTGACTAACTTGATATACACAGTCAGAGAAGTTTTCTAAAATGGGATTATGATCATATTCTACATCTGCCTAATAGACTTTCAGGATATTTCACTCTCCCTAGGATGAAGTCTGGTGCCTAAACATGGCTTCCAAGGCCTCTAATGATCCAGTCTCTGCTTTGCTCTCCAGTCTCATATCATCTCAACCCTCCCATACTTGACATTCCTGCCACATCAAGCCACCTGCCACTCTCTGAATTCTCCATGCTCTCTCAGCGTTCTAGACTTTGGAACACATGGCCACTCATCCTAGAATATTCTCTCCATTCTCTTCTCTTGGCTAACTTCTACTAGTCCTTCATATGTCATCTTAGATGTCACCTCTTTAGGTATAATTTTCCATTCCGTCCACTAAGTTGGAGCTAGATGCTTAGCCCCTCAATACACTTAGCACATGTATTGAAATGGCCTCGTTACTGCTGTCTTCCCACAGACTATACACTTCCAACTTCAAGAACTGTAGTTTTGAACTTGTTACATCCTCTGATGATTAGCAGATTGCCACACAATCCCAAAGAGACAAATGGGAATATGTGGGGTGTCACCCTGCCGCTGGACTTGCTCCAGCCATGAGCAGGAACCAGCTGCCAAAGACCCATCTTCTGGTGAGGGAGAGTGGGGCACTCAGGAGCCGCACTGCCCAGAAAGGAGGCTTATGCTCAGGGCTGCTCTGAGAAGCCTTGAGAAAGGCAGGCTCAGAGGCTTCTGCCCACAGAAGCTCCTTGCTTCTTTCTTCCCAATGAAGACTCTGAGTGCTCTGCTCCAACAGCTCTTTATTTCTTCCTTGTCTGTCCCAGTCAATGGAATGGACCCAGATTGCTCCATGTACCACCTTTATATACTCTTCTGGGGCTTGCCAGGGACCAATCAGAGGCAGTCACCTCATACGGGTTTCAGCCAATCAGAGGGGATATTCAAATTTGGTTTTGTAGAAGTAGCCAATCAGGGGTGGTTCCAGAACGGTCCAATCAGGAGCTGTTCTGGGGTTTGGAAACAGCCAATCGATGTCAAGGGGGCAGAGGCAAGGGAATAGATGCCAGAGCCATTTTGGGGAGCTTGAAGACCCTGAATTCCAGGATGTAGGGCAAAGGTGAGTGCCTGGGGAACAAGCCTCAGTCCTCCAAAGGAGCCTAGATAGGCCCTGGGGCGAACTACCTCTCTAAGCAGTGCCCTACAGGAATAGTACAAGGGGGAAACATGGCAGATATCAACATGAGTAGTATGGAAACAATGACTGCAGAGAAAGATTTTGGAAGGCTCCTCGATCTCCTTCATGGAGATTTGGAAGGCACCCAGGTTGTATCCAGCAGCCAGCTATAAGTCAGCTTTCACGATGATTCTACCCACAGATGGTTAATCTCATTCACTTGAGGGTGGTTTTTGTTGGCTTCAGTGTCAAAGGATGAACAATTTCTAACTTTGTCCTTAAAATGGTGAGAAATGTCCTGTCATAAGGCCTAAACTCAACTTCAAATTGTTCATCTCTTTTCCCCCATCACTGCTATATTACATTTCCCACCCCATCTACAAGGTTTTATAGTATTTGTGAAGAGAGGGACATCTGCAGTGTTTTATATTTTAAATGTAAATCAATGCTCATTAACAATTCATGAATGCATGTACATCTATGTGTACTTTCTTGATTAAGACTTGAAACATAGGCCAGTATAGGTGAAATGGCAGCTCCTTCTTCTGCCTTTTAACTTCCAGTTAAAAGGATCTACACAGCCTCCCTCTTCCCTTGCATTCCCTCCTGATATGGAAGAGTCAGCACTGGACCCCTGTGGGGTGCTGACAGGGAGAGGGGATGCCACATGAAGGTATACTGATGGTGTACCCACTAGAGTTCAAGGAAAGTGGGCACCAGGGGCAGGGAGCAAAGATAAAAGACAGCTGATATGATGGGGAGATTGGCTACACTACATAAATGTGTCACTTACTGAGGAAATAAGCACCTATATGGAAGAAAATGGCTAGATTTTTCCTATTGGAAAAGGGAATTATAAAATACGAAGGAGAAAACTACATTGAAACTTGGAAGTGGATTGCAATTGAAGGTAAAAGTATCATCAACTTAATGTTTTGCAATACATAAACACAGGTAGATCTACAAATAGTTGTAGGTGTGTTAGTTTATGCCTGTTAGTACACACATGAGTCTATTTCCTATATCTTTTCACTGAAAAGCCTTAGAAGCAATAACACTGCAGTAACAGTGAACACCTTTAGGGCCCAGATCTTGGTTTCTAAATACCATCCTCCTGAGAGGAAATGGGGCTCCTTGGAGAAAGAGGTAATTTTAGGCTGGAGCAGGAAAAGTATAAGATGAGCCTGGATCATATTGTTGTGCCAAAAAGAAAGAAAGTACTGAGAATGAGGGGGATGTGTCAGAGGCATGCAGGAGCCACTTTTAGGAACTCCACCCTCCATGTCTAGAAAAATTTGAACATCAAAATAAATAAGAATGACAATGGAATATAATCTATGGAATAAAATGGGATTCCTTACCAAAATAAATGTATTAGAATACCGCTGAAAATGAGAAAGCTCTTTATTTCAGTAGTGTGCCAACTAGTAAGAGAAGGAATGATGGAAATAGAAAATCATCTTTGGGCAATGTCATACGGTGGTTGATTATAGCAAGAGACATTGATGGAGACTAGGATTGGTGACTGAAAGTTTGATGCAGAACAGGAATATCTCCCAACAAAATGCCAATCTATTTAAAGGGGGTAAATGGTGACTTTACGGAGGAGGCATCAACATGGCTGGTGATCATCAAGATCAATCACACTCGGCATGGGATGTGTTGACATGATAAGTCTCCCCATCCCACCCCTGTGCAATTCACTGAGAAGAGCCCCTTGTCACTTCTGTGGTATTCTTCTGAAGCATGGCCCAAGTCTGGTCATGAGAAGACACCAGACAGATCCAAGGACATCCTCTGGGAAGTAAAGCCTGTACTCTTTAAAACTGTTGAGGATATGAACAACAGAGAAAGCCCACAGAAATAGTCCAGATTGGAGAAAACTAAAGAGGTCTGAGTACTATGCAATGTGTATTCTTGAATGTGATCTTGGTTCAAAAAGGAAAATAGACATTGTTGGAACAGTTTAAAAATTTATATGGCATCTGTGGATTGGACAGTAGTGATGTATCCAGTTCACTCCCCGATTTGGATGGTTGTATGGTAAGTATGGGCTGGGGTTTAGCTCCATTGGTAGAGTGTTTGCTCTGCCCTCTCTGAAGCCCTGGGTTTGTTCCTCAGCATCACAAAAAATAGGAGAAGGACCTGGCATCCCACTCCTGAAACAATCAGCCATCAAAAACCCTATGAGTAACAGAGAATCCCTGATGGTGCTAGGCATGGCACAGTGTAGGGGAGTGTTTCCTTGTGTTGTACATAGGGTCACTATGAGTCATTCCCAACTCCGTGGCATCTAACAACAATATGGAAAATATATAGATTATATAGTTGTAGTTATATTAAAATTAATTGACATTTTATCAAGGCCCACAGGCCCAGCTTCCCCACTTCACACAATAGAATATATAAATATATAATTATATGTATATGCTCCTTGACTTGTAAGATTACATCCCAGTAAACCCACCATAAGTTGAAAATATCATAAGTTGAATTTAACTTATGAAAACATAGTAAGGTATAACTAAATCCATCTAACCTGTCAAGCACCATCAATTAGCAACACAGTCCACATACAGCGTCAGTTGTTTGCCCTCATGATCGAGAGGCTGACCGGAAACCGCAGCTCACTGCTGCTGGCCAGCATCATGACTACTGTACCACATATCACCAGCTCAGGAAAAGGTGAAAATTCAAAGCACAGTTTCTATTTAATGCATATTGCTTTTGAACCATCATAAAGTTGAAAAAGCACTAAGTCAGACCATCGTAAGTCAGGGACAACCTCTAACCGAAACATGTTGTTTTGTTTATTCTCTCAAACACTATGTCAGGGCTCCAACATCTTCATTCTCCTTTTGTCTTTTGGTCGATCACTAAGAATATCTGTTCTTCCTGACCTACCACTTCCTGTTTTCCAAACTCCAGGGACTCTTTGTCCATTGGGGAAAAAGGTTCCATTCTGTCTTGAGGCACTTTTCCCATTAGCCAAGAGATTTTTCTGAGAAGAAAGGTGTATCTGAGCCTATTTTTTATAACATTTGCCACTGCCTAAGTGCTACCCTTCCACTTCAGTCCTTGTTTGTTTCCATGGCAACATTCTGAAACTAGTCTGCTTGTGTAAGTTCAAGACCCACCAGATTTCCTAAGAGAGCTGCCATATCCCATCAGTGCATACACATACTCGTACAGTGCATCACAGCAACACTCAAAAATGCAGCTACGGTTTGGTTGGTATTCATTGCAAAGCAATGGATACTGGACTGGAGACCCCACTCATCAGCTGACTTTGTTTAGCTGTTCACACATTCATTCAAGTATCTAGGCTGAGTAGGAGACACAAACATAAAAACTTACCTCTGCCTTGGGCAGTTGCAGGTAAGAATCAGGGATGACTTCACTGAGGAAGGATCAGTTGACCACTAAAGATGGAGGGTTTTCCTGAGAATAAAACAAAGCATGTAGATATGAAGAAACACCTGAGAGAGCAAGGCAACTGTGTCATGTAATAAGGCTGAGGAACAGGATGGAGGAAGGGGAGGGGGGAGGCAAGCAAGAGTTGGGTTTGGAGCAATGGGTAGTAATCAGCCCAAAAAATACTAATGAATCTTCACTTTTCTTTAAGGCCATGTCCAGGAAGTTTTTAAGAAGAAATACAGATTATCAGATTTATTTTTGAAAGCTCTCTTTTGCCACTTTGTGGAGATTTGATTAAGCAGTGAGACCCCAGAACCCAGGAGCAAGCTGATGAGGGTCTGACCAGACCAGAGACTGGGGGTATAAAGAAGAGACTCAAGCACCACTTCAGAAGCAGGTGCCACCTCATGGCCAGTTAGAAGGAAGCATGAGGGATCATTTAAAGATAAGAGGTAGAATCGCTCAGTGTGGTGATGTACACCTATAATCCCAGTACCCAGGAGGCTGAGGTGGGAGGATCATGGGTTCAAGGCCAGCCTGGGCTATATAGTAAGTTCCAAGCAATCCGGGGGTACATAGTAAGACCTTATCCCCTTCAAAAAAAATAAAATAAAAATGAAGGAAGGAAAGAAAGGAAGGAAAGGAAAGCAGAGGCGAGGAAAGGAAAGGAGGGATTAAGATGTAAAGTTTTAACATGTGGCATTCAACCCACACCATAAATAAAGGAACCTTCCTCCCACATGGGATTCTGATTTCTTAGCAAGGGGTGGTCAGGACATCAATTTCAAGAGCTCTGGGATCATGGAGTTCAAATCTTGACTTTCACATTTGCTCACTATACAACCTTGGGCACTAATTTGACCTTTCTAAGATTCAAGTCCGGGCTAGGATTTAGCTCAGTTGGTAGTGCTGTGCTGCAGTCTCTGAGGTCCTGAGTTCAATTCCCACAACCGCAAAAATGGGAGAAGGACCTGGCAATCCACTCCCAAGGCAATCCCAAAAGAGTCAGCCATTGAAAACCCTCTTAGGGTCGCCATGAGTCGGATACCGACTCGACAGCACCTAACAGCAATAACAACAACAACAACAGGATTCAAGTCCATCATCATTTGAACAGGAATTCTGAACAGTTGCTTCTTGAGTTGTTAGATCCGATTTAAATGAAATGCTCATTCTGGGTGCAGTTGCACACACCTGTAATCCCAGCAACTTTTGGAGGCAGAGGCAGGAGGATGGCAAGTTTGAGGCCAGAGGCAGCCTGTGTAACTTAGCAAGACACTGTCTCAAGATAAAAAAGAGGCTGGGGGTGCAGCTCAGTAGTAGAGCACTTGCAAATTATGTGCAAGGCCCTGGATTTACCCTCCAGTACCACAAAAATAAGTAAACACATACATACATAAGTACGTACGTGCGCAGAGTGATTAAACTTTGGTGCCACCTTCTTCCCCCACTGCCTCGCCAAATTCTCATTGCCTCTGCCTTTTATCTCAGTGTCTTTCAATGACCAGTTCACTTAGAGAAGCCCAATTTTCTTCCTGTTCACGCACTATTAGTTGCCCTGACAACTTTAGGTGATGAAGATCTACCATTTGAGCGCACAGACTGAGCTTTCCAACCCCTGGGGAGCGATGGTGCCAAGATCCACCTGAAGGGGGCAGCATTGGGTAGCATAAAGCAATGTGGAGCTCGCTGGTAAACCGACATCAGGGGCGGTGTGCAGGATTGCAGAGGCGGCGTTTGAATTCAGATTCCAGCTGACAAAGGACCCATTTTACTCCCTGTGGGTCTGACACGCGGCCTCCCAGGGCATCGGGTCTGTGGTGCTCAAGGGGACACGTACCGGTTTTCTGAAGGCAGCCCCAGCAAGTACAGCTGACTTTTTTCCCCAAAGCCCCACACCAGGACTACGGTTAGCTTTCAGTACAGTGCTGACCCAGGAGAAAGGATCCATCTCCCTCTTACCCACCCACAGGCCCTTGTTACTGGCACATCCCCCACGCCCACTGTGAAGCAATGGGAGAGCCCTTGACAAGGGCTCGAAGGGAGCTTACTACACCACACCCAGACGCATGGCGGAGGCCTCGTGGAGACAAAAGAAATAACCACACACGACCCTGACTGTAAGAAGCCATGAAGATGTGAAACTGGAGAAAGGGACAGGGATGCACATTATCACGTGCTGTTTTTAACACAGCATGATGGCTCCTGTTCCCAAATTCC
This sequence comes from Pedetes capensis, assembly GCA_007922755.1. Classification (NCBI taxonomy): domain Eukaryota; kingdom Metazoa; phylum Chordata; class Mammalia; order Rodentia; family Pedetidae; genus Pedetes; species Pedetes capensis. The sequence goes on from VMDO01006521.1 coordinate 69,334, forward strand.
CTGGATGCATGGTCATACGTGGCATGGTTTTCTATGATTTATGAATCTCTTTTTACAGAAAAATAAAGAGCATGTTTAAAATCATCCAGATGGCCCTCGAAGTCCAGAATATGGGATCACCCTAAGGACAGTGATGAGAACTGTGGGAATTTGAGAGCGAGAGCTATTAAGGAAGGTGGCATTCAGTGTCCTGCACAAGCAGTGGACATGGTCACTCCAAGAGCTTCAGGTCTCTGTGCTGATGACTCTCTTTATTGACTTTAGATGGGGAAGGGAACTGCTATGTCACCGTGACATCACCCCCTTCCAGGAATCACTGAGTCAGCTTCAGCTGCAGAGGCCCGAGGCAGGACTCACTCACTTCCTCCAACCAGCAGGGAAGGGGCGTGGCAGCAGCAGTATGGGCCTGCTGTCACCGCCTCTGCCACGCTCAACCATCAGGGCCTGGAGCAGTGGGTCAGCTTCACGCCGAGAGGCATGGCAGGGAGGGGCCAGCTGGGCTTGTCCCAAGCACAGTCTCACGCTACAGGAGAGGCCTCAGCAGAGAGCTGCACCAGCATACAGGTGCAACACAGTGTCCCAGGGACAGGTAGACCATTTAGCTTGGTCAGTCCCTCATACCTCCTCATGAACGAGGTGAGCCATTTCTAAGAGAAAATAGTTATGATGGAGGGATGATGGAAGGGACCAAGTCAGAGGGAGTTGGGGCTGGAGGGACCTGCACAGGAGGCAAAGGTGGGGGAGGCTCAGCAAAGCCTAGGCCCACTTCGCAGCCGAAGGCTGCTCCAGATCTGGTGTCACCTACAGTTATGGGGTAGGTAGATCTGCCCAGGCCCCTACCTTTCCCAACAGACAGTGAGCACCTGCATAGCTCCATTCATCCCATGACCAGTAGCCCAGAGACAGGGCCAGAGGGGCCCCTCTGTGGCCTGCAGGAGTGACTTCCTCTTGCCTCTCCCCCGAGTAGAGTTATAAGTGGTTCCCCATATCAAACCCTTCCCTTCTCCGTCTCATCTTTTCATTAAACTCAATATTATCTTGTTCCATAAGCAGATGAAGAAGAAAACTAGCCAGGAGGCAGAAGTGCGATTTTATACCATGATAAAGGACTACATGCCTGCAGCCATAGCCCTGTGGCATCCAATCCCACCAGATCTTGAAAGCTGAGTGGGGTCAGGCCTGGTTAGTACTTGGATGGGAGACTGCCTGGGAACACCAGGTGCTGTAGGCTTAGGAGACAGACCTGGTAACCTAGTCCCAAAAATCAACCCACCATTGAAAACCCTATCAACAGCAGAGAAGCACTGACAATAGTGTTTCGCCTATTGCACGTAGGGTCACTATGAGTCAATACTGATTTGATGGCATCTAACAACAACAACAAAGGACTACATACACACACACACATGCACACACCCAGTCTGCCATGTTCTAATCTTTTATTAAATTGATTTTCTAAATGCCAGCCTAACCCTGCTAAGTATCTCCCTACCACAGGTGAGAATACCAAGGTTCAGAAGGTAAAGAAAACGGTCCAGGGCTCACAGCTGATGCATGACAGGGCCAGTCTCAGAAGCCAACTCCAAGAAGCTGGGTCTTTCCACTCGGATATTCTGACTCAAAGTAAGAACCTCCTCTGCTTCTGAGTCAGAAGTGATAAAATTAGAATGTCACTCAGCAAGTTACAAAATCTTAAGGTTAGGCTAAATTTTGAAGGTTGTCCAGGTCCGTGACCCAAGCAGATGTCTGGCTTCTGCTAGAGGAGGCGCCAAACCCAGAAAGCCTCCCAGTTCAGCGATGCCAGTTCAGAATGATGCGACACTTCTTTTTGGTTGGGAGATGAACTCGCTCTCCCTTTAACATACATGCATTAAATCTGCTCTTGGGGACATACAGTACCTGAGCTGTGTGTCACCCTGAATTCTGTTTCTCTAGACTGTGTATCCTCAATTCCTTACCATTTTCTTTTCTGTGGGCCTTTCTTCCCATTCTCCTCTGTATGTGGTCTGATTTGTCTATTCGATCTCAAAGTGAGACTAAAATGAGGTATGTTGTTGTTGTTGCCGTTGTTGTTGTTGTTAGGTGCCATTGAATTGTGTCTGACTCATAGTGACCCTAATAGGGTTTTCAATGGCTGATTGTTTCAGGAGTGGATTGCCACATCTTTCTCCTGTTTTTATGGTGCTGGGAATCGAACTCAGGACCTCAGAGACTGCAGAGCAGCACTCTACCAACTGAGCTGAATCCCAGCCCCAAGACTAATTAGTGCAACCCAGATGGGACACGAACCCACAAACCCAGCTGAGGATTGTGGATTGTTGTTGTTAGGTGCCATCAAGTCGGTATCCGACTCATAGTAACCCTATGTACAATAGGCGAAACACTATCATCAGTGCTTCTCTGCTATTCATAGGGTTTTCAAGGGCTGATTGGTTTTTTGTTTTTGTTTTTATTTTTGTTTCTTTGTGTTTTGTTTGTTTGTTTGTTTTTTGTGGTACTGGGGGTTGAACCTAAGGCCTTTCGCTTGCATGATCTGCAAGTGCTGGACCACTGAACTGCACCCCCAGCCCTTTTTTTTTTTTTTTTTTTTTACTTTTTGCGACAGGGTCTCGCTAAATTACGCAGACTGCCTCTGGTCTTGAACTTGCGATCCTCCCACCTCCACCTCCCAAGACGCTGGGATTACAGGTGTGCGCCACCACGCCCGGCCGGGCTGATTGTTTTTTAAGAGTGGGTTGATGGGTCCTTTTCACAAAAAAAATGAGGTATAGTGAGCTTAATATACCCCAAGATTACAGACTTCCAGAAATGAGCTGACCAGCTCAGAGAATGGGACCAGATCACACTGAGATTGTAAATCATTCATTCATTCACAAATCTTAATAGGATGGGGGCTCACTTTGACCTTATTATGAAAGAAAACCCTTAAATGCCTTTCCCATGTGCTGTTGCTAACTCACATCCTCTCCTGCCCCTTATCCAACGGGGTTTGAGATCCATATGACTTGTTGTCATTGCATAAACAATGTCGAGTAAATGCTCCCAGACAGCTCTCTTTGGCCTGCACCCCACCCTCAGGATTCCGTGGCACCAAACATCCACCAGGGCACAGCCCCATCCATACTCTGGCCTCAGCTCTGGCTGTCCATTCTGAGTCCCTGCCAGGGATCCCCCTGGCCCAGTTACCTTGCAGCAGAATCCTGGCTCTTAATTCCCAGCCTCCTTGTATACCTCCAAGGTTCACTTGGGAGGATCTGAACACACTTTCATGCAGGCCACATAGAACCAAGGGCTACTGTTATGGGCCCTTTCTCTGCTGAACCACAATTTGCCAGCATTTCGGCCATGCCAGGCTGACCTGTATAGATGCCTGCAAGGGATTCTCCTCTCAAAGACCCAAATATGAAGAGGGACATAAGCCCCCTTGCTTCCTACTTCCTGTCAACCTATATAGGCTGCTTGTACCCCTTTGCCACCCCTACCCTTGGTCCTTGGGGATACATAACACCTTCCCGTGCCTTCTCATCCCTTCTGAGTCTCCCTCCAGACCCCACCCAGCTCCAAGTGGGCTTCTCTTCCTTTCTTGGGGAGTTTACCTCCGACCTGTCAAACTCTCTGCTCTCTACATTATGGCTTAACTAATATATCACCTTGCCTGCAGCCATAGCACTATGGCCTCCACTCTGGTCAGATCTCAGAAGCTAAGCAGGATCGGGCCTGGTTAGTACTTGGATAGGAGACCGCCTAGGAACATCAGATACTATAGGCTTGGGAGAAGGACCCACCAACCCACTCCCAAAAATCAATCCGCCATTGAAAACCCTATGAATAGCAGAGAAGCACTGACAATAGTGTTTCACCTGTTGTACATAGGGTTGCTATGAGTCGGACATCGACTCGACGGTACCTAATAACAATATATCACCTTATGCTATGCGCCTAAGCTCTGCTCTAGATAGAGACAAGGGATCTCCTTGAAAAGTGGAAAGCTGCCAGGCCTGCTGGTGCATACCTATAATCCCAGCAACTCAAGAGGCAAAGGCAGATTTGAGGCCAGAGGCAGCCTGCACAACTTAGGGAGGCCTTGTCTCAAGAAATTTAAAAAGGACTGAGGGTGCAGCTCAGCAGCAGAGTATTTGCAAAGTATGCATGAAGCCCTGGGTTCAGACCCACAGGATGGAAAGGAAAAAAAGAAAAAAGAAAAGTGGAAAGCTTTCTCCCTTTCAACAACCAGACTCTGATAGTATTGACCATTTGCTTGCTATGGGCAAAAAATCTGGTTTGAAATGCAAGGTTGGGCAACATTTCTTTGTTCCAGGATGTCTGGGGGTCTCTTGAAGGCACAAACCCATCGATTTAGTGAAATAAGATTATCTTGATTCCTGAGAATGAAAGCCCATTGTTTTCATATCTCAAAAGCAATCACATTTCTCCCAAGGCCCAAGAAAAGTAACTGAAAGGACCTGCTGCTTTGCCTCCCACTCATTGATTCTTTAGACCTCACCTCCAGACCCTACAAACAACTGAGTTGTTTCCCTCAGATCTCAACTTGAGTCTTCATAAATGCACCCCTCACTTATCTTTTGGGGTTCTGCTTCACTCATTAGTTATACCATCTTATGGCAGAAAGGTCACACTCCAAAGATGTACTGGCATCTGCTCATGCCGTTGTGTTTTCAACCCAGGCATTAGCATATTTAAAACCAATTAGATTAGCCAGGCACTGGGGCACACACCTATAATCCCAGCTACTTGTGAGGCTGAAGGCAGAAGGATCTCCGGTTGGAGGCCAGGGACAACCTGTGCCCCTTATCAAGACCTTATCTCAAAATAAAAAATATAAAAAGGACTAGGGGTGCAGCTCATGGTGGAGCCCTTGCCTAGTATATGCAAGGCCCTGGTTTCAACTCCCAGGACAGCAATCAATCAATAAAATTAAACTGTGATTATTTTCACTTCAGCCACTTTGATCTCCATGTACTTACTGTAATATGGGTGCAAAGGAGGAGGGGTTTGTTTTGTTTGTTTTGAAACAAAGTCTTGCTATTTAGCCCAGACTGGCTGGCTTTGAACTCTCGCTCCTCCTACCTCAGCCTCCTGAGTGCTGGGATTATAGGCATGCACCACCATCCCCAGCTTAACATTGTTGCTGTTGTTGTTAGGTGCCGTCGAGTTGTGTCCAACTCATAGCGACCCTCATAGGGTTTTCAATGGCTGACTGTTTTGGGATTGCCTTGGGAGTGGATTGCCAGGCCCTTCTCCCATTTTTGTGGTGCTGGGAATTGAACTCAGGACCTCAGAGACTGCAGTGCTGTGCTCTACAAACTGAGCTAAATCCCAGCCTCAACATTAGAGCTTAACATTAGAGCTATTAATGATATTTAAAATGCATAGCGCAATTCATTATAAGCATGGATGAAACAAGGTCTACAACAGGGACTCTACCTCCCCAGACCCTCCTGGAAGCATCAGCCCCTAGGCTACACCAGTCCTGGACACTGACCCTGGCCTATGCTTCCAGAACTCACCGTCACTCAACCGAGCGTTGCCCTCCCACCATGAAGGCTCTCTCTTCACAAGCTCTGCTTTGTCCTGTTTTGAGCCAGGTCCCAGGCAACAGGATTGTGTGGGTTTATGCAGCATCCACCTCCCCAAGTCCCTTTGTATTCTGTCAGATGTCCCTATTATGGGAGCATTTTTTCATTTCATCTGTCCAGTGTGCTTTAGATTCATTCATTCATTCAGCAAGCATCTGGGAACAGCTTCACTGTTAAGACTGTTCTTGTTGTTGTTGTTGTTGTTGTTGTTAGGTGCTGTCGAGTCGGTATCCGACTCATAGCGACCCTTATAGGGTTTTCAATGGCTGAGTGCTTCGGGATTGCCTTGGGAGTGGATTGCCAGGCCCTTCTCCCATAAGACTGTTCTAGGATAGAACAATTAACAAGCTGGACAAAGCGGGGCTTCCAAAATTACCTTCTGGTAGGAGAGATGCATAATATACAAGGGCATGCCTAAATAAACAAGAGTGGGATGACTTTCTTTGAAGGAAATAAATAGAATTATGTAAGAGATGAGGGGAAGGACACTTTTGAAAGGAAAAGGAGGACTTCTCTGCAGGGGACCTAGGACTTAACCCTTAACTGGTATCATGCTTCTAGGGTCACGTATGTTCCCACAATGCAGGTACCCATGTTTGGGGAGGAGCCACAGTGTCCCATGTTTGGCACCTGCCCAGGCAGGGGATGTTATTTTGACCCTGCCATACCAATTAAGGGATAGGGCTGGGATTTAGCTCAGTTGGTAGAGCGCTGCGCTGCAGTCTCTGAGGTCCCGAGTTCAATTCCCAGCACTGCAAAAATGGGAGAAGGACCTGGCAATCTACTCCCAAGGCAATCCCGAAACAGTCAGCCATTGAAAGCCCTATGAGGGTCGCTATGAGTTGGACACAACTCAACAGCACCTAACAACAATACCAGTTAAGGGTTTACCAACACCTGCCAGATGAGAAGAGGCAGTGGAGGGAAAACGTTCCAGACCCAGGGAGAAGCCAGAGCAGGAGCCAGGGGCCAGCTGAGTGTCTTCAGGCAATCAAGGGCCATGTGGCGGCTATGCAGAGAAGGCAGGCAAGGAGCAGGAGGAGCAAGGGCTAGGGACAGGAAAGAAACTGCCTCCAGTTTCCCGCTGGGAGGTGACAGGAACTGAGGGAGAATTTCATAGCTCACTCTGGCTACTGTTGGAAGATGGAACTGGGGACCAGGCAGGGGTGAGGACTAAAGAAGCCAGTTATGAAGCCAGGTGCAGTGGCACACACCTGTAGTCACAGTGACTTCGGAGACTGAGGCAGGAGGATTGCAAGTTGGAGGCCAGAGGCAGCCTGCATAAGCAAGACCCTATGTCAAGATAAAAATTTTTTAAAGGGCCTGGGAGTGCAGTTCAGTGGTAGGGCACTTGCAAAGTATGCATGAGACTCTGGGTTCAGCCCCTCAGGACCACATAAAAAAAGGAAACCAATTAGGCTTCTGCCCTTGTCTGGATGAGGTATTTGTGATGAAGATGGAAGGATGGAGATAGAATTTGAAGGGGACTCTGTTGTGGAAGCCAGACTGACCACTGTTATAGTGTCACCATCAGGACTTTAGGAAAATACCTAAAAGAGCATCTCACACTGGAAATCAGAGATGACTCCAGTGAGGAGAGGGGGCCAGTATCCACTGAGGCCCTGGACCTGGGGGAGGTGCAGTCCTGCCATGGTGTCTGTCTGCACACACCCAGGCATAGGATTTGGAGGAGAGCTGAAGGCTTCCAGAAAGAGCCAGTAGGGGAAGAGGTGGAAAGAGGCAGAGGCCTCACCAAATACGTAGAAATTAACAGAAGTCTGCTTCTGGCCATGATTTCATCACTCCCCTCTTCAAGTCTCCAGAAAGGCCCTTCCCAGGGGTAACAAAGGAGTGAAGATTAACTGCACCTCACAGCAGAATTGCTTTGACCTATTATTTTATCCTAAACCTGAGGCACAGAGCCATAGATGAGCATTTCTAGGTAGCTTCACGGTGCTGCATCCTTGTATAACAGGAATTCTGCAAGGAAGGGGTTCTAGTTCCTAACAAGCGACTTAGAAACAAACCCTTGGACAAAAGGCACATGTCACTCTGCCCTGCTGGACCGGGCACCTCGCACAATCACCAAGCAGCTTTTTCTCACAAATCAGTGTCTCTGCTGCTTACTCGTGTTCAGCAATGGCCAACTATGACACTCTGGGATTTATTTACTCTGGTAGCTCAGCCCAGAAGAGTGTGAGCTGTTAGTTTTTGTGTAGTAGAATGGCCAGGAGAAGCCACCACAAGAAGCAATCTAAAGGAGTTTTTAAAAGAAAACCATACCTGCTTATGGGCTGGGGTTTAGCTCATTTGGTAAGTGCCTGCTCTGCCCTCTCTAAGGACCCAGGTTCAATCACTACCACCACAAAAATAGAAAGACATGGCAGTCCACTCCCAAAGCAATCCCAAAACAATCAGCCACTGAAAACCCTATGAGGGTCGCTATGACTCAGACTCGACTTGAAGGCAGCTAAAAACAGTCAGCCATTGAAAACCCTATGAGGGTCGCTATGAGTCGGATACCGACTTGACGGCACCTAACAACAACAACAACAACAATAGCAACATACCTGCTTATGAGCAAAGGCTAAAGAATTATCTTGGAGTCCAAGATGAAAAAAGTTTTGGAAAGACCTATAAATGTAACCTGAGATTCCCCAGACCCTGCCAGTCTGAGGCCAAGAACAGGATCCCATATTTCACTGGTTTGGATTCTCCTCTGTCAAACCCCACCCGGTATAGCCAGAGGTCCCCACAGGGGCTCTCAAGGTCTCTGGAGAGGACAGGAGTCAGGAGTCCAGATGTGGCTCCAAACATGCCTAGTAGCACAAGCCTCGATTTCCTCGTCTGTAAACTGCAACATGTAAAATCTGAAATGGGGGAGTGAGTCTCACTTCATGGTACTGTTCTAGGTAAAATGGCCTAAGAGGTATGAAAACCCAAGCACACCGCCAGGCTTCCAGTAGGTGCTCAACAAATGCTACCCACCCCACCCGTCACTACCACCATCAACACATTCAACATCCGTCCGTGCTCTCCAGCATATCTCTCCTCCTGTCCCAGAGTCAGGCCTTCTTTCCACACCCACATCAGCTCTCCGCGGAGGCCAGTCACTTCTCCCCACAATCTCCTCAGCCTTCACACAACTGGGCTCCTGGCAGCCTACCCCACCAGACACGCCCAGGCATGTCTCGCTCACCCTTGGCCTCACATGCAAGGACATCCAGGCAGAAACATACCACCAGCAGTCTTAACCCTCTCTGTCCCTGGCTGACTCCTCTTGCAGGACATGCCCTCCCTCAGGCCCCCAAACCTGGAGAAAGAGAAGAAACTGGCTCCTGGCAGGGATGGCAATTTAATGCATGAGTCTTCTAGAGTCTCTGAAATTGTCAGAGGGCCCTCAGGAGAGGTCATCAATGAAAGTCCAAACACCTGGGATAAAAGCAGGCAAACCGGAGAAAGCAGTGGGCACACCAGCATTTGGGGTTCAAGACAGAGGAAAGGTAAGGATAACACAGCAGCCACCCCCATTTCCTACATATATCCCCCACGAGAGTCCCATGTTGTCAAGACAAAGCCAGAAAAAGGGTTGGGGCAGCATTCCTAAACCTGAGGCTTCCATGGTGGCCTGTCATTTAGAAAGTCACCTTGGACAAGTCTCTTGTCTTCTGGGGAGCTTTGCTTATGAACTCCCTGTCATTTTCCCCAAGTGCCTACTGTGTGCTGGGCTATTACACTGAGGAGCCAAGGCCTGAGGTTGCCAGAGGCTCCCCTCCTAATTTCCACATTGTCTGCTGCTATGCATTGCAGGCCCGGGGCACAGGGAACGCTGGGAGCCAAAGCAGGGGCCTTAACCAGGAAGGGGGAGACCTCCTGGGTTTGACCCCTGAGCCTTGAGATTAACCACAGGGCATTCAGGTAGAAAAGCAGGGAGAATATTCCAGGAAGTGCATCAGAGGTGGGGAGGGGGCGGTAAGTGTGGGGTCTCAGGACAGAGAAAGCAGTGAAGGGAAGTAGCAAGCGCACCAGGTGAAGGAGCTCCTACCTGAGCCTCCAGCCGAGCTGCAGACCACCACCTGCACTTTGGGGCAGAGATCCTGCTGAGTCTCCGCAGGGACAAACGGGGCTGACAGCAGGAGCCAGTTTGGGAGACCACTGCGGAAATCTGGAGAGGCACAAGGGCTGGCTCAAGATGGTGGCAGCCAGTGCGGAGGGGTGGAGAGGAGGGGAAATGGAGGAAAGCAGCGTCCTGAGAGAAAGCCACTGGCTCAGAGTCCATGGTGCTGTCAGCCAGGGTAGCGCCAAAGACCACTGTTCCTCGGCTGCCCACTCCACCCTACAGCCTCAAGCCTGGCTCCCTGGAAGATCAGCCTGTCAGCTCCCAAAAACTCTGCAAACAAATCCACGGTTAGCCAGGTGCTCCCAGCCCTGGCCACACATTAGAATCATCTGTGGGACTTTTCAAACGCCAGTGCTCAAGCCTTTCCCCAGACCCAGCAAATCAGCAGCTGGGCGGAGGTGGGCTGCATGGTTTTTAAAGTTTCCAGATGAATCTAAGACATAGGCCCAGTTGAGACCCACTGGGCAGGCATTTTAGAACACATGGCTCTCTTAAGAAGGTGGCCTTATTTAGATGCGAAGGGGGGGGAGGCGGGGGAGCATAGGGGAGGGTAAGGGGTAACCTATATGAATAATGTTTATCAAAGTGCATATATGAAAATTGTCACAATGAAAAGCATGTCAAAATGAATCACATTATGATGTACATTAAAAATTTCTCATAAAAAAAAAAAGAAGGTGGCCTTTTGGTGTCTTGGTAGGGTGGGCTGCCTCTCCTCCAGGCCTTTGCCCCTGCTGTTCCCATGGCCCAGAAAGATCCCTGCCCCCCTTCTTGGACAGTTTCTGATTTACCTCCTGTCTTATTTGAAACATCCCTTCCTCTGGGAAGAGGCCTCAAATTCCCCAAATCTGAGGTATGTCCCTACCTATACTGTCCTTGCCTCTTGACCCCCTGCACCGTGCCCCAACTCTTAGCATGTCAGGGATGGGCAGATTTTAACCTAGCTGTTATAATTGTTGTTGTTGTTGTTGTTAGGTGCCGTCAAGTACTGTCCGACTTATAGCGACCCTCATAGGGTTTTCAATGGCAGATTGTTTCGGGATTGCCTTGGGAGTGGGTTGCCACATCCTTCTCCCATTTTTGTGGTGCTGGGAATCGAACTGGGGACCTCAGAGACTGCAGAGCAGCACTCTACCAACTGAGCTAACCCCCAGCCCCACCTGTTATAATTAGTGGATAAAAAAATGAATGAGTGCATCTTATTTCCATTATAATTTGCTTTCTTCCTAGAACACTATCTTCTCACTAAGAATTACAATAAACCCTGATCCAAAATTGGCATCCAAAAGGTTGGGGTTTTTTTGTTTTTGTTTTTTTGTTTTTTATTTACTGGGGACCTCAGAGACTGCAGAGCAGCACTCTACCAACTGAGCTAACCCCCAGCCCCACCTGTTATAATTAGTGGATAAAAAAATGAATGAGTGCATCTTATTTCCATTATAATTTGCTTTCTTCCTAGACCACTATCTTCTCACTAAGAATTACAATAAACCCTGATCCAAAATTGGCATCCAAAAGGTTGGGGTTTTTTGTTTTTGTTTTTTTGTTTTTTATTTTCCCTGTGCAAATGGCGTGTTTGAGAAGGGGCAGAGAACCTGTGAGTGGAGGGATCAGGAATCATCACCAGCCAGGACAGTGAAGCATGGGTCTCCTCCCTCCTCCCAGGAAAAGCTCTGACAGGGCTTCTTGAACCAAAATTTCTTCCCCCATCCCCTTGTAGCTGTAGCTGGCCTCCTTCCTGCCACTGGTCCAGGCCAGGCGGAGAGGGATGGAGGGATGGGTGAGTCTGCCCTAGAAAGATGGAGTAGGCCTTGCTGGGTCTGGGAGAAGGACTCCCCCCAGGAAGGTCCCTGGAAGGAAATTGTATGGCTTCCCCACAGGTCTGAGGGTCCCCATGGGAGGCCTTAGTTTGTCCCCTGGCACAGTTGTCACTAGCCCTCGGCACCACCTGGTAACAGAGGCACCAGAGCTCCAGGGCACTCAAGGTTCCAGTGACCTGAGAGGCGCCCAAGGAAGGCCAAGAATCCCAGATGGTGTGCGCAGCTCCTCAGGGCCCATGACGCCAAACACCATCAAGGGGAGGATTGAGGGTTGAGGATTGGGGAGCCCCTGCTACTCCTCATCACCACCTGGATGTCCAGTCAGCCACTGTCCCTCATCAGATTCAAAATCAAAATCTGACCCCCCCTTCCTGGCCCTTCCTCTACCGGAAAGCACCTCCTCATGTGACTTCCCCATTTCTTTAAATAGCCCCACCACCCTCCCAGCCACCATCACAGACACTTTTCATTCCTCCCAGTCTTGCCCTTTCCTCCATGCCCACCCTTCCCAGTGCCCTGCAGATGAGGCCTCCCTGCACCCCTCTCCATCAGTCTCCATCGGTCTCCATTGGTCCCCATCGGCCCCCATCACCACAGCAGCATCTCCCTCTTCCCTGTCATACTCTTTCTTTCAGTTCCATCTGCCCCAGGCCACTACCAGGACAGCTGTGACCAAGTGCCTCCCCTTACCAAAACTTTCACTGGCCTCCACCCATACTGAGGAAAATACAACCTCCCACAGTGGCTTTGGGACTCCACAAAACAGCCCCAACTCGCCTCACTGGCCTGGCCTTCCCAAACGCCACTCCAAGTTCTGGGTTCTGCCCCAAATCCCCAAGAGGCCCTGTGTTATGTCCCTGTTTTCTGTATTTGGGGCTGGGGTTTAGCTCAGTTGGTAGAGCACTGCTCTGCACTCTCTGAGGCCCTGGGTTCCATCCCCTGCAATACAAAAATGGGAGAAGGACGCAGCAACCCACTCCCAAAACAATCCTGAAACCATCCACCATAGAAAACCCTGTGAATAGCAGAGAAGCACTGATGTAGTGTCGGTGAGGGGAGTGTTTCCTTCTGTGGTACATAGGATCACTATGAGTCAGACCCAACTCCATGGCACCTAACAAGAAAGTTTTTCTGTATTTAGAAGAAATGTCACTTTTCCAAATGTCAAAATCTGGTCATTCTTGTCATTCCGTGAGGCCTTCTCTCTTGCAGACTTTTTTCCCCCAGTAGTAATGGGCTGAATCCAGGGCCTCATGCATGCTTCCTGCTGGTGCTCTACCCCTGAGCTGCTCCCCTAGCCCAATATTTACTTTTTATTTTGAGTGAGGGTCTCGCTACATTATGCAGGCTGCCTCTGGCCTCAAACTTGCTACCGTCCTCTTGCAGCTACTTCTGACCCCTCTCCATCAGCATCCCCAACACCGCCCCCTCCTTCCATGGCATTCCCATCAGGCCTAGCCAGCAACATGACTCCCTGGAGAGCACTTGGCCTCTGTTGTCCCCTGGTCACAGTTGAAACAGTGGCTGTGCCCTTTTCTAGCTGTGTGATGGTGGGAGAGCACCTTAGCCCCTCTGGGCCATGCTTTCCCCACCCATGGCTCTCAGGGCTGCTGAGAGGGCTGATTGTGGCCACCTACAGCACAGCACTCAGCCCATCATGAGTGAGCAGTAAATAGCACTTTAGTAAAGTCACCTCTGTCCCTACTCCAGGTAACTCAGAGGAGCCAGCTGAGAGCCCATCTGCAGACACACGTGAATGGACACTTCCTGCCAAGCCCTGCTTGTTTCCGCTGTCTAGTGACTGAGTCTGGTGACCTTGAGGATTTTCTGAGTGGCAATCTGACTTTCCTCAAGGTGAGCATGGCCCTGGGGCAGTGAGTGCTGTTCAAGGCCTGCCCCGCTCCCCAGGGGGCCTCACCAAGCCCATCTGAGACAAATTTCACTCCAGAGCCCTGCAGCCTGGAGCCCCCACATGCACATCCATTTTGGGGGGTAGGATGGGGTGCCCCCACACCTCCCGCCACCAGAGCCGCCAGCCCACACTCTTCCAGTGACTTTAATGGTGGGAGTTAAAAATCTCGCAGCCCTTAGTTGATGCTAAGTGGACCTCCGCACTCAATCAATCACACTTAGCTTTATAGCAGCCTAATATGCTCTCCAGTACCTCGGTCCTGAATTAGTTTACTGATGATTTCCTGCTTCAAGGACAGTAACAGAGATTAGTCGCACTTTCTAGATGGGACCAGAAGACCAGCACTGATAAGGCCTTATGCCAATGACAGGGTAGATTTGGGGCAGCAAGAGGGCTCCCCACACCTCCGGGAGGGAGTGGTGGAGAGCTGGAGTGCTGCCTGGAAAATCCAGAGGAGGGAGGCAGCTTAGTCAGAGCGGGCTCCAGGAGCAGTGTCTGTGGAGGAAAGGATGTCTCTAACCCAAGGTCGGAGTGCGTGGTCCTCAGAGAGAAAAGAGGCCCTCCGGCCCCTGTGACTTCACCTAATGGATACTGGAAGCCTACATCTGATGGCAGCAGAGACACATGAAGCAGCCAACCTGGTCATTTCTGTCTTGTTGTCACTCAGGCCAGGCCTCTGTAAAGTCCCAAGTGCAAGACTCCTTGACATCCCTCCCTCAGTGCCCTCAGAAAGAGCACTTTTCCTCCCTAGGGGAGCTACGTCAAAGGAGGTGTTTGTAATATGACTTTCTCTCCCCAGCCCCAGAAACCATCACATTCCTTCTAAAGGTCTGCAGTTGGTGGCAGTGGTGACTAGGGCCCAAGATGTAGATGGCAGGGACGGGAGTCAGGGGTGGACCCCAGGCTGCTGTGATGGGAACCGCCTACTGGCATCACCACCCTCCCTTCCCCTAGGCCTGGACCAGGAAGGGCAGCAGTCACCCACTCTCACTTCCTCTTTCCTAAGGCAGAAAGAGGGCACCATGGCACATACAGCCCTGGAGATGTTGCTTACATCATTCCCTACTCTGCTTCTGCAGGCTTCTGCAGGCTTTACTGAGGATTTTTATTTCAGCTCTGCACCACCCACTGTCTCCTCTCCAGCGGAGCTTTCTCCCCCAGCCCCCGCCCAGCTCATACTCCCTTTGCCCCTTCCTCTTCCCAGGCTCGGCTCCCTTAAGCTCCTCCTTCCACAATTAGGGGGAAAGCAGGCTGAGACTTCCCCTGTCTCCTCCCCCTTTGCCTCCCAGCCTATCCTCCCCCAACCCTAGGCACACAAAAAGGGACAGAGGCACCAGATGGCTCAGTGCTAACAGAGAGCTCAGGGAGGCTGCTGCCTATAGAGGCCCCTGCTGGGCCTTCAAGCTTGTCCAAGCTGCCTTAGTCCCAGCCACCCAGCTGGCACAGGAGCAGGGCATGGGGCCAGCCCCTCAGCAGGAGGCCAGCTCCTCTCAGCCTGCCTGGCCATCCCAGAGAGGGGGCATGCCTGCCAGCTGAAAAGCAGAGGATGTCACTGAGTATCTCAGCCTCAAGTGCCAGGGGCCAGGGCCCCATAGCCTGTGGGGACACTGAGCTTCCCAGGAGAGTGGAGAGGAGCAACAGGCACTCTGCTCTTTCTGTGTGCCAGCTGTGTGCCAGCTTCTCCCAAATCACGTCTAGGAGCAGGCTCAGCAGAATTGGGTAGACTCAGTCCTCAGGACCAGAGACATAATGTTTCCTAGTATTAAAAAAAAAAAAAATTTCTGGTGCAGTGGCTCACAACTGCAATCCCAGCAACTTGGGAGGTAGAGGCAGGAGGATTACAAATTCAACACCAGAGGCAGTCTGCGTAATTTAGGGAGACCCTGTCTCAAAATACAAAGTAAAAAAAAAAAATGGACTAAGGGTACAGCTCAGTGGTACAGCACTTGCAAAGCATGCAAGCATGAGGTCCTGGGTTCAACACCCTAGTACCGCAGAAAAAAAGAAGAAAGAAAAAAAATAACCAGACATGATGGCACATGGCTGTAATCCCAGCACTCTAGAAGAGACTGAGGCAGAAGGATCACAAATTCAAGGTCAGCTTTGGCCACATAGCAAGACCTTGTCTCACACACAATAAAAATAAAAATAAAAATGGAGATCATGTTTGTTTGCTTCGTCAGCATGTCGTGAGTAGGTAGGGTGCTTGGCACACTGCCTGGCACACCATAGGCCTCTGCTGTCAGTTCCCCCAACTTCCCTCTGGGCCTGCAGTTTCACAGTCCACACTTCACACAGCTAAGGAGACTATTGCTCCTGTTCCACCGACCTTTGATTCATGCCTTGCACCCTGCCCCCAGGCCAGCCAGCTTGCACAGGGCTACAGGACAGACTTTACAACATGCCAGCGTAGGATGGGGAATTTCCAGGGCTGAGACCTCTGCTCTCAGAACTTTCATAGAAAGGCCTGGAAACTGACTTGCTCCACCCACAAGGTGTTATCCAGCCTTGCTGAGAGTTTCTGGAAACCTATCCGTCCTTCAAAGTGTTCCCCTTTTTTCCTTCCCTCTTCTACCAAAGCGCATATGTCCAGAGCCACTGAAACTAGCCAGCCCCAAGGCAGTGACACGCTCAACCCCAGGTCAGGGGTCTGTCCAGCCACTATCGCCCCTTAGGCCACTCCCTTCCACCAGCTCTAGCCACCTTCCAGCCCCTACCTACCACTCACTTCTGTGCTTTGAAAGAGAATGAAAGGCCTCCAGATACCTCTTTCTCTGCTGATATGGAGTTAGTTTCAAGTTATCTCGAGAGCGTACTTACACCAGGTAGCCTGGGTAGGAATCTTTCCTTTCTAATAGAGAAGAGGGTTCCAGGAAATTCTGTGATGCAGAGCTACCTCTCCTGAGTACACTCAAACCTGTGTTCCTTCTCAGCAGCCACATATGTGGAGGCCCTGCCCCATGAGCACATGTTGGATGCCTTCATCTTCTTCACCTCCTCCTCCTGAGAATGGGGCAGGTGTCATTACCTTCGTGTTATAGATGAGGATCCTGAAATGTCAGACCATCCGCTGCTGATGGGTGGTGGGCTCAGGACTCAATCCTAGCCCTTCTTGGTCCTAGACTAGAGCATTTTCTACCTCTCTTAAAGCTGCCTCTAAGATCTTTTTTTCCCCAGTACTTGGGGGTTGAACCCAGGGCCTTGGACATACTTTGCAAACACTCTACCATTGAGCTGCACTGCCAGCCCCTTTTATATTTTTTTATCTTGACACAGGTTCTCGCTAAGTCACACAGGCTGACTTGGGCCTTGAACTTGCGATCCTCTGGCCTCTGCCTCCTGAGTCACTGAGATTGCAGGTGTGTGCCCTCACGCTCAGCTAAATTATCTTCAATCTACTTAGTTCTCTCACTCTTTGTTTTCCCCCTCCAAAGCAGCACCATCAAGGCCACCACTGCCAGTCATCTGGGGAACAACAGTAGCCTCCTAACTGGTCTCCTCGTTCCCATTCTTGGACCTTACGACCAGTTTTCACAACAGCTAGGGCGATCCTTCCCATGCTGCACAGAGAAGAAAACCAAGCTCCATGCTGCATATGGCGTTGAAGACTTTATGTGATCTGGTCCCCCACTTCTCCTCAGCTACCACACTGGCCTCCTTTCCTTTCTTCAAGCTTTTCCCCACCCTGGGATCTTTGCATTCAATGTTTCTTCTCCTCTAGTCTTATCACTATGCACATTACCCTATTTTATTTTCCTCATTACTCTCACACCTATCTGTAAGTATATTACTTATTCAATTCTTGGGTGGTTTTGTGTGTTTATTCCATCTGCCTTCACTACCCAGGTAAGTTGGTCCTGTTTCCCATGACACATTCATGCATGGAACAGACCTGCCTGTAGGTATTCTGTAATAGCCTACTACGTGAACAAAGGAACACGAGCCTAAAGGAACTGGAAGAATAGAGAAGATGGAAGCTGGGCAGTTATACCTACATAATAGAAATAGCCCTGCTGAATTTCACAAGCAACCATGGGCGAGAACACCTCAGGCCTGGAACGTAAGGAAGATGGCAAAGTTTTGGCCAAGCAGTGGGAACCCTTTGGAAACTGGGAGGGTAAAAAATGAAAGTAGAATTGTTGGGCTGGTGGTGGTGGTGGTTATTTTTTAATATCATTCAAGGGGGTTTCTGCAGTCGCTCAACATAAGCAAACAAGGAAACTTCTGGAAATAGAGGAACTGGGAAAATGGAGGGAAGTAAATGTTATGGGCTAAAATGAACAGGTTCCCTGAGGTTTGATTTCACGCATGTGGGCTCACATGACCCTCAAGGAGGCCTCCTGTGGAAGGAAACAAAAGAGGAGGAGGATAAGGAGGAGGTGGAGGAGGAGGAGGGGCCAGGGGAGAAGGGAAAACAGCAGCTGTGAACCAGGCAGCCCAGGAACCCCAGAGCCCTTGGCAGAAGACCTTCCCGGTGAAGGTCACGTGGGGAACTCTCTGCTGGTGCTCACAGCATGCACCCTGCAGACAGGGTGAGAGGGTGGAGGATGGAAGGCAAGCCAGCCCCTCTGTGAAAATGCTCTAGTCCCTCCTGTCCAGCAACTCCCGCCCGGGCTGAGCCCTTCATGTTTGAAAGCCTGTGTTTGGCTGTAGTGCAGGTCCTGGGGGATACTCCAAGCCTCAAGGAAAATGGGGCCAGCCTCTCCAGAGCATTAAGTCTACTTGGTTATTTGGTGGGAGGCATTGTTTTTATTAAAGAGATTTCATTTGACAATAGATGCAAAATATTCATGAATTTCACACCTGCAGTAGTTGCTATAAACAACCTAGGGGGTATTTACTCTCCGTTATTCAGAGCAAGAGTAGTTTAGTGGTTGGGTGTGTGAGTTCTGAGCCCACTGAACTAGTTACTCAACCACTCTGTGCCTGCTTCCCCATCTATAAAGTTGGGATGATAGTAATAGTATCCACTCCATAGAATTATTTTGGTTCATGTTTAAAGTGCTTAGAACAGTGCCAGGCACCAGACGAGTGTCAGCTATTTTTTGCTCCAAGTGAGCAGGTTGAGAAGTGCCACGACAGATGTTAGAACCCATGATTCTCTCCCAACAAAAGCACTGGTGACTTGGGGGATGAGAACAGTGATCTGGCTCTTGAGCATGACCAATAAGGTTCAGATAATATGAGCCATCCCCCACCCCCCCCTTCCTGCTCCAGAGAGGTGAGGAGGAAGGAACTTTGTTGTTGTTAGGTGCTGTCAAGTCAGGTCTGACTCATAGCGACCCCATATACAACAGAATGAAACACAACCTGACTTTGTGCCAGGCACATGATCTTTTTTATGTTTAAGTCCATTGTTGCAGTCACTGTGTCAATCCATCTAGTTGAGGGTTTTCCTTTTTTGTTGTTGTTGACCCGCCACTCTCCCAAACATGATATCCTTATCCAGGGATTGGTCCCTCCCTACAATATGTCCAAAATACATCAGACACAACCTAACCATCCTTGCTTCCAAGGAGCATTCTGGTTGTACTTCTTCTAGAACAGATCTGTTGGTTCTTTTGGCAGTCCATGGTATATTCAATATTCATGTCCAGCACCATAATTCAAAAGCATCAATTCTTCTCTTGTCTCTCTTATTCAACATCCAACTTTCA
Organism: Pedetes capensis; assembly: GCA_007922755.1. NCBI lineage: Eukaryota > Metazoa > Chordata > Mammalia > Rodentia > Pedetidae > Pedetes > Pedetes capensis. Next base: position 88,440 of record VMDO01006521.1, read on the forward strand.
CAAGCATATGATGCTACTGAAAATACCATGGCATGAGTCAGAAGCACCTTCATCTTCAGTGTGACACCTTTACTTTTCAACACTTTAAAGAGGTCTTTTGCAACAACTTTTCCCAATGCAATGTGTCATTTGATTTCTTGACTGCTGCTTCCCTGGGTGTTGATTGTAGAACCATGTGAAACAAAATCTTGGATAACCTCAATCTTTTCTCTTTTCATCATGAAGTTACTTACTGACCTGGTTGTAAAAATTTTTGTCTTCTTGATGTTGAGGTACAATCCGTACTGAAGGCTGTGTTCTTTGATCTGCATCAGTAAATGTTTCAAATCCACTTTCAGCAAGCAGGGTTGTGTCATCTGCATAATGCAGATTGTTAATGAGTCTTCCTCTGATGCTGATGCCACATTCTTTGTAAAGTCCAGGTTCTCAGATTATTTGCTCAGCACAGAGAGTGAAGAGGTACAGTGAAAGGGTATAGCTCTAATGCACACCTTTATTGACTTTAAACCAAGCAGTATTTCCCTGTTCTGTTGGAACAATTGCCTCTTGGTCCATGTACAGATTCCTCTTGAGTACAATGAACTATGGGGCTCTAACCCCAGCCCTCTGCCACAGGCTACTTCTCTTATCTGGGATGCACCTCCTCGTTATTCACTGTCTTTCCCTTTCTTACTTACTCCTATCCATCCTCAGAAACCAGGTAAGAAGTAAAGGGAAGCAAGGTAAATGCGTTGGGCAAAAAAGTTAAGGAGACACTCAATTCCAGCACTTGCAAGCACTCAGCACTCAGTCCAGCTGTTACCTCCTCCAAGAAGCCCACCCTGAACCCCATCCATCCAAGGCTTACTCATGTCCCTCATTGCTGTCACCACCAGTCAAACTCCATTGTTACTATCTGTTGCTCCACCTAGCTGCCTCAATGTGCCTGAGCTCCTGGAGGTGGGGACACAAACCCTCATCCATTTTCCACCCATAAAACCTCACACCCACCAAGCACAAAGGTGTCTAATAAATGTTCGGTGGATAAATGTTGAGCGAATCGTTCTCCATGAGATCTTGAGGGTTGGAAACAAATAATATGCTAATTGCCCAGGTGGGACAATGAGACTAGAAAAGAGGGCTGAGGACAGGAGAAGAGAAGGGCAGAGTAGAGAGAGTACTTGGAATGTCTCATGGTGGAAATGTCCCTGGCCTTAGGGATGGACACCCAAGAAAGAGGAGGAACACTCCTTTCTCCTTCCTGAAAAAACATGGTGTTCTGGAACTGGCCCCACCACCCCTGCATTCACACGGCAATCCTTTCCTGAGCACCAGCTAGCACCAGGCACCTTGGTACAGCAACAAGATGGGTGAAGGCACCGGGCCCTTCTCCAGGGATCCCGGGAGGCTCCAACACCCAGCTCTGTTTCTGCTTTTCTCCACACTGATTATGGCCACCTGGACATGGGCCCCATGTGCCTGCTCTAAGCACACTGAGTAACAGCGACATCAGCCTTCAGGCTACCTGCGGGCAATCCTACTGTGGGAATGGTGCTTCTGGAGACAGGCAGTGAGCTGTGATGGAGACACCGTACAAACCCGAGATCGAGGTGTAGGGCTATGTCGCTGATCCTCTGGTTCCTGGATCCCTTTCCCTTGTCCCTTCCTTTGTGGCAGTCCTGATAAGACTCCCAAATAGCCAAAAGATAATCCCCACACTGAACAACCTTTCCTAGCTGGAGATAGTGGACAGAGAGCACAGCATTTGCCTAGGTATGAACCCCACGTGGCACATAACACTGAGTGACTGTGGTTGGGCCATCTAGTCTCTCTGTGCCTCATTCCCAGAACTGTTGACCAAATGATATGACACATGCAAAGGCCCTACACCATCAATAAGTAGGCTTCAACAAATGCTAACTCCTTTCCTTTGAATAATAAACTATATAATATAGACAAATAACTTCAAAAGTTTCTTTTTGTAATTGGGCTGATATAGTATCTCTCCCACTTAAAACATTGTTTTCTAAAGCTATCCATTTGTCAAATAACAACTACAGTTGCCAGGCATCAGATAATTGTACTTTTGGTCATTAGAGACCCAAGCTGCTTTCTGGGGACAGGAAACATTGGGAAGGGCTGATACTGCCACCTGGGGTATCCGGAAATGCTCACAAAAAGGGAGGAGGCCTGGGTTAAATAGGAGCATGGAGTGAGCAACCCCAAGGGCAGTCCAGAAAGAAAGAGCAGCTTGAGCAAAACATGGAAGAAGGAATGTGTGACACACTTGGGAACCACAGGCAGGCCACGGGCTGGGGGGCGGGAGTGTGCATAAAGGAATGATAGGCAATGTGGCACTGCAGATAATCAAGGTCCAGCCCAAATGGACCTTTTATTGAAAATAATGGATGTGCCTTTATCTTGAAGGTCACAGAAATGCTCTCAGGGGCATCTTGGAATGGTGAAGGTAAGGAAGACTCCAGGGAAGAAGTCAGTCTAGAGGCCATCAGATGGCCAGACTAATGAAGGAGTAGAGCCTGGATTCGGCCAGTGACCCAGCAGTGGAAAAGAGCAAGTGGAGGCAAGAGATGTTGGGGTAGTTAGAAAAACAGAAAGGGTAAAGAGGAACAAGAGAAAGGGAGGCATCCAGCAAAACTTCTCTTCTGCAGGCAGCTGGACCCTTGGGAAAAAAGTTGCTAGTGGCCAAGACAGGGGACCCAAGAAGAGTCAAGAACAGTGAAGCTGGTTCTGGAGAAGATGCATGTGAAGTGCTTGAAAAACATCTAGGTAGTGTCTGCAGAACGTTCAAGCAGGACTGAGCTCGGACCTGAATCCAGTGGTCTGCTGCTATGCACTCTTCAGCCACCCAAGCTCTGTTTCCTCGCTGGAGTGAGGCTGATACTGACTTCATGGAATTTGGGAGAGAATGTAGACTGAGTGAGAGAGCCTCGAGGAAGCACCACATCCCGCAGCTTGCACGTGGTAGGAACCCAAGGATAGTTGTTGAATCTCAGTGTGACCATGATCATTGATGTGTCCGTAAGTTGGTGGACAGCTTGTTCCTTTCGACACCATCTAGGCATTTCTGGCTAGGTAGGGAGGACTGTGCTCAGGATTGTGCTGTGCAGGCAGCTCTTCGTGGCCATCTCCTCAGCTCCCGTCCTAGGGACTCGCCTCACCTCCTCCCAAGAACCACCCCCTACAGCCACCCTGCCCCAGCAGGATTCCGAAGACTTGGAGGTGCTCCCCAGCCTGACTCTGGGCATTCTGAGCAACCTGTTTCTGGCAAGCCGACGCCCTGAGGCAAGTCTTGCTCTGGGAAGATAAACCGGTTTTTATTACCTCCACTTAGGCAAAGCCTCAACCTCTGGCTGCTGTAAGCAGCTCATTCTCAGGAAGAAAAATGACCTCTGCTTGCAATAGTGTAGGTGACATCTCCCTGCCTAGACCGTGAGCTCCCTGAGAGCAGGAACTGTGTCTAAAGGGTCCTCCTTTCCCTCGTGGCTCCTAGCACCTGCCTATTTTAGTCCATGGTCAAGGAAGGTTGGATGGATTTTAATGCCTATGTTTTTGGTTTCTCTTCTAAGCTAGTTGGACATACTCCTCAAAACTCAATAGGAAAATGCCATGCTGGATCAAGGTTAACAGGAGCCAGGGCCAATAGTGTCTGCTGCTTCCTTCTTCCCAACTGCACACCTGTCCCAGCCTGTGATGCAGACAGAGACTGAGTATCTCAGGAGTAGATTCCCAAGTCATGTCTGAGATAATGCAGTTGGCCTTTGAATGGCAGCTGGGGAGAGCAGCCCCAAAAATATATCACTTTCAACAAGAAATCAAGGCAGCTCTGAGAGCTTTCCCATCCCCCATCCTCTTACACACTGTACCACGGAGCTCTGGAATGGAGCAAAAGACACCCAGGCCCCTTGCCTAACACACACACAGGTGCTTGTCACCAACAACAAATCTATGAACACTAACTGGCCTTCCTTCCCACTGATTCTTCCCTTCTACTGGGTGGCCTCTTAGGCCTCTCTGGCCAGTATAAGGCAGAGACCCACTTCTCATTCCAATCAGCTAAGGAGGCAGCAGGGACCGTTCACCTTAACCCAGCATAATATTTTCAGCCTCTTGCCCTAAACAACAGTTATGGAATGCCAGCAAAAGAGTTGCCCAGCTGGGCCTCTTCTAGTCCAGTTCTCTTGGTTTCCTGTATCCCTCACTTGTTACCAGCCTAGCCTACCTTTGCATTTTGACCAGCTTCTGACTATCTCTGGGGAGCAGTCAGTCATCCAAGGTCCCCACTTAGAGAACAATCAATTTAGACTTCAGAGATTTAGGAGACCTGGGGAGGTTCTCCTAAATAAGATCCCCACCTCTGGCACACACTCCTGGTTGCCTAGCAACTGAAGGAAGCATCTGGAAGTCTGGAGCTTTCTCCACAGCCCCCTGCACTGTGATGAGCTCGGTGTGGTCCACCTAGGGAGGAAGGTGCTGCAGCTGATAATTATCAGGGGTGACAGCCACAATCCCAGACCTGCTATTACTGTGTTGACAGAGATGCAATTGCTTCAGAAGCTCACGCCACTGGCCTTTCCCAAGCACTCACCCATCCCGCCCTGCGCTGACTAAGGGAGTAGAAATAGCCTCAGGCCGTTCCCAGGAGTAGAAGCTATAGCCTCATAGAGCCCCAGGGCACTCTGACACTGGTTTGACCACTTCAATTGCTCCCCCAAAGCCTGTAAGTGGCCCCCAACAGGGAAGGATGTGATTGAGGCTCAGGGCACACACCCCAGGCCTAGGTGGGAACAGGGGCATCCAGTGGCCTGTACCAGAGATGCTTGAGGAGGCAGGAGATCTGGTCTTCTTAGAGAGACACTGAGCTTTCTTCTTTTTTCCTTTCTGAAGCCAATGGGCTGACCTCTGCCTTCCTTTCTGAGTGGTGCACCCAAGGCCAGGTTAACATTAGGGACTTGTGGATTTGAGAAGGTTAAGCAACCTCTCCTTCTGGTCTCTATCTCTAGCTGTGTCAACTGTGGTAGGGAAGAGAAAAAGGGAATTCAAGTCTCCAGTGTACTGAAGCCAACAAGGAAGGAGGACAGAAGTCTTTAAAGCCAGCCTACTTGCTTCTTTCTCAGGAACTTCCTTGTTTATGAGCTGCCAATCTAAGCTTCATGGGTAAAAAAAATCATTCGGACTTTCAGCAAATTGTCTCTCTGAGTATAATATATCACCCTTCCAGACAGCCTTCCAGCTCTGTTTTCTGTCTCCATCCTCCAAGCCCTAGACCCTGAATTCTAGATTTAATAACATCCTTGATGGGTCCCCACCTCTTTGCTTTGATTTCTCTCCTTCCATGAGACCACTGACAGAACATCATGGAACCCATCTGGGAATCAAGATCATGAGGTCCAAACAATCAAAGACATGGATTCATAGACTATTCAATCTTAGCACACCATTAGACATGATCTAATGTCCCCATGTTACAGATGAGGGAAATGAGGCCCAGAGTGGTTAATCCATGATCACGTTGCTAGCCAGAGCCAAAATTGAAGTCTGAACACAGGCTTCTGACTTCTATTCAGTTGTTCTAACATGCTGAGGCAGGATAGAAAGACAGGGAAAGTTTAGGGGACATGGAAAGCTTTCATCTAGGGATCTGTTTTGAACTTCACAAGGTGAAAATCAAGAATTTTGACACAACTACCAAGAAAACTCCTGTGAGGACTGCCTATATAGAGACATTATTTTTGAGAGACATTTTAAATAACAAAAATGTTAAAATATCAATAGGCTATATGTAGCATCACCTGCAGCCATACCACTGTGGCATCAGATCTCCTCAGATCTCAGAAACTAAACTGGGTTGGGCTTGGTTTGTACTTGAATGGGAGACCACCTGGGAACACCAGGTGCTACAGGCTTGGGAGAAGGACCTGGCAACCCACTCCCAAAAAAACGATCAGCCTCTGAAAACCCTATGACTAGCAGAGAAGCAGTGACAATACTGTTTTGCCGGTTGTACATAGGGTTACTATGAGTCGGACACCAACTTGATGGTACCTAACAACGACAATACTTAGTGTCAAAATACATGAACCCTCTGAGTTTAACCTAATCTCACAAACAGAGATTAGGAACCATGCTTTCAGTCAGCAGACACTCAGACAACTCCATTGTGACAACTTACTGTGAACCCACCTTAGTGACACTTCTCTAAATCCACCTTATAAAGCTACCAAGTACACACACACACACACACAGAATAAAGACTTCTAAGGGCCCTTCTCTCTTGAGAAGTCTACATCCATGTCTTCGATGTACATCTCATTTTTTGAGTGCCTACACCTATTCTAAAGCATGTACCTAATAAACCCTATAACTTTTTTCACTCTGTCTTATCCTGAAATTCTTTTCTGTGATGAAGCAAAGGACCCGGCTTAATCTGAGTGGAAGGCCCAACCAGGGGAACTCCTCAGGCCAGGCAGCCATGCTGAGCTGCCATCTCTCTGCTGCACCGCTGGTGATAATACCAAGCTGCCCCTTGATTCTGCTTGCACTTTGGATTCAGACCACAGAAACACAGATTTAAAGCAAATAAACAGCAACAACAAAACCGAGTACTGTTAGATATCAAACACTTTAAATTTTCCAAAGTTTTTAACAAGGGTCTTATTCTATCCTCAAAGTATTATTTTCAGATAAATGAAGTTGATGATATTACTCTAGTTGTATAGTTTGGAAAAGAGGCCAGAAAGACTTGTCTCAAGTCACAACAAAGATGTGTCAAGATGGGAAGAGTTCATATTCTCTGACTATTTTTAAAAAGTTATTATTTATTTATTTGGGTTTTGGGGTTTTTGTTTCTGGGCTGTTTTTTTTTGTTTTGGATGGAGAGTTGAAGCAGGTTTTGTTTTGTTTTTTGTGGTACTGGGAATTGAACTCAGGACCTTGCTCTAGATAAGTACTCTACCACTGAGCTATATCCTCAGCCCTTCTTTTACTTTTATTTTAACACAGAGTCTTGCTAAATTGTGCAGGCTGCCTCTGGCCTTGAACCTATAATCCTGCTGCCTCAGCCTTCTGAGTAACTGGGATTGTAGGCATGTACCATCACACCCAGCTTGAGACAGGGTCTTGCTATGTAGCCCAGGCTGACCTCAAACTGGCAATCCACCTGCCTCAGCCTCCTGATGGCTGGGATTACAGGCATGCACCACTATACCTGGCTCTTTCTGACTCTACTTCCTGACTTCCAGCACTCCTTCTACTCTGCTCGATGCCTCCACAAGTTAGACACTATCCTCCAGAAGCACCCAGCAAACCACATGATACTTCTAGAGAAAAGGCCTGCATACCCAGCCAGCACTGGCACTGCTTTGTATCGGGGGTGGAGGGTACTGGGAGACTGAACCCAGGGTGCTCCATCACTGAGCTGCACCCCCAAAACCTTTGTGATTTATTTTTAATGTTTATTTATTTTCTTTCTTTTTTGGTGGTACTTGAGGTTGAACCCAGTGCCTCACACATACTTTACAAGTGTTCTACCACTGGGCTGCAACCCCCCAGCACATTTTTTTAATTTTTATTTTGAGTCAGAGTCTCACTAAATTACTCAGACTGCCCCTGGCCTCAAACTTCAGATCCTCTTGCCTCTGCCTCCTGAGTTGCTTGGATTACAGGAGTATACTACTATACTCAGCTTCTCTTTTTATTTTTTATTTTGAGACAGGGTCTCACTAAGTTACACAAGCTGCCTCCCGCCTGGAACTCGCAATCCTCCTGCCTCAGCCTCCCGAGTTGCTAGGCTTACAGGCATGAGGCACTACCACTGCCTCTTAACACTGAGCTAATCTGCTTCCTCAGGCAAGTTGCTGGTCAAAGACAAGCCATTTTTCTTTGGTTCTTTCCTTTCTTCTCTTTGTCTTTTCATTGCCCCTCTCTCCCTGCTCCTCCTCACCCTGGCAGGAAAGCATTTCTACCTCTGCACTTCCCACTCCTCCCTGTGAGGAGAAATGTCAGTGAGAAGTGCCAGCTCAGCATTCATAGGTCGAAGTCACTGGTAGGTGGGAGCCTCCTTGCAGTGTGCTGCTCACCAGGAATACAGCATGGTAGAGCAGTTACCTGCTGCCTGCCTTGGCCTCTTTGCTCTGTTGTTGTTGTTGTTTTTAGGTGCCATCGAGTCAGTGTCCAACACCTAGCGACCCTATATACAACTGGGTACAACAGGCAAAACACTATTGTCAGTGCTTCTCTGCTATTCATAGGGTTTTCAATGGCGGATTGATTTTTGGGAGTGGGTTGCCAGGTCCTTCTCCCAAGCCTGCAGTATCTGGTGTTCCCAGGCAGTCTCCCACCCAAGAATTAACAAGCCCTGACCCTGCTTAGCTTCTGAGATTTGATGGGATCAGAAGCCACAGTGCTACAGCTCTAGGCAAGGCTTTCTGTGCTAAGATTCTTACAAACATTGTGACAAAGTAGTGGTTTGGAGAGCTTCAGAATCACCTAGACGGCATGAGAAGCCCAGATGGCTCGGCTACAAACTACTTGTGGCCCATTCAGTAAGTATTGGTTTGGCTTGTGGGTTTGCATTTCAAGTTCCTAAGCCATGCTGGTGCTGCTGGTCCAGGAATCCCACTTTGAGAGCCGCTATGATAAAAGTTGGAACTCTTCAGTGCTCTTCATGGGAATGGAGTATGGGGAGGACCAGAGAGTTGGAAAGGAGAGTTGAGGCTGGGAAGGAGTTGGACTGAGTTTGACCAAGCACCTATCATGACCACCACACACACAAAGCTATGTAGGCACACATGACTACTTCTATGCTCATCAGCCTAGCAATGTGGGAACTAAGCCTAGAGAAAAGGGCCCCTGGCAGCTTAGCTGGAGGTTTACCTCCTGCCAGTCTCTTCCTCAATTTTCACTCTCCCTCTCCCCTCCGCTTTCAGCAACTTCCCTAAAGCAAAAGTCCCCAGACTCTGGCAGCTCTGCTAGGGCCTCCACAGCCAGCAGCTGTCAGGGAAGGGAGACAGGGAAGGCAGGCTTCTGGGGGTGGCAGTGTGAGCTGTGAGGGGAACCAAGGGTCTCTAAGTGCACCTGGCCAAGACCCAGGGCCTCAGGGCAGGCCTGGTGAGGCTCAGGAAGCAGGGGGCTCATGACTCACTGGCCAGGTGGGAGAGGGCCTGGGGCTGAGGTTGCCGTCGCTGAGGATTGCCCTTTGCCCTCCTGCAGTCCTTCAGAGGGTCCAGCCAGAGCCCTGTGTCTACCAAGCTTCCCAAAGGGTAAGAATCTAGCCCTCTGGGAGATGGAGGAGGGGGGCTCTGGAAGGAGGGGTCTCCTGGAGGGGAAGGCACCAGCCATTCATCTGGGCCCCAGCCTCCCCACCCCCTCCCCACAGGTGGTTTGGGGTGGCAGAGGCTGCTGCGATTCAGAAGGAATCCCTCAGCAGACCAGAGAGCTTGGCTGCCCCCATCTCTCTAGTGAGAGACTACCAGGGAGGGCGGGCAGCTGAGGCCTCACTGCTCTAAGATGGAATGATTCAATACCAACAAAGCGGACCCAGCCCTCCTGAGTCACTTCCCAAAGAGCCTCCTGGTAGCAAATGGACAAAACAAACCCAGAACCTGCCTCACTTGCAGGCTAAGGAGGTATAAGGTGTCCAAGCTAAGGGGAACCTGGCAAAGCCCCTGCCCCCAAATCTCTCCCTTATCTCCCATCACAAAGCCAGAAATTGTACTCTGAGTATTAACAGCTTTGGGGCTTGGTCTATTTAGGACAGAGGAGCATGAAGAACCCTGGGATAATTCTCCACTTCTGGTAGAAGCTGTGGGATTAAGAAGAAAGCAGGTCGGAGACCTTCAGAACTCATTATCACCCCGCCTCCTCCATGAAGATGCCTCATACCAGTGTGCTGGAGGAGCATCTCAGCCATGTCACCCCTGGCCCTCGGGGAGCAACATGTTTGGCCTCCTTCCTGTCTCCACATCCTCCACACCCTGGCTTCTTCCCACCTCCCACCTGCCGGGCATGTTGCAAGACTCCATTGACCAATGTTTACAGAATGCTCCAAGGAAGAAGGATCCAATTGCAAAATCCCTGAGTCATCTGGCCTCGTCACCCTTTACTCCTCATCTGGCTTTCCCACAAGATGAGATCCTGCTCAGCAACATTTGTTCACAAGGCTTTACCGGCCAGGAGGCCAAACAAGCTTCTTAGACCACACTTTTTACAAAAACAGGCAGGGGGAAAAAAAAAGTAAGAAAAACCTTTGGTGAGTGCCTGGTGATACACACAGGGACTGAATCCAACGCTATCACACACATTACATTATCAAATATGACAAAGCCCTGTTGTTGTTAGGTGCCGTCGAGTTATAGGGACCCTCATAGGGTTTTCAATGGCTGATTGTTTTGGGATTGCCTCAGGAGTGGATTGCCACGTCCTTCTCCCACTTTTGTGGTGCTGGAACCTCAGAGACTGAAGAGTGTTCTACCAACTAAATCCCAGCCCACAAAGCCCTGTGGAGTGGGCATCATGATACTCATTTTTCAGCTGAAGAAACAGAAGCAGAGAGGTTAAAGGGTTTTACCCAAAGACAGAACTAGTAAGTGCCTGGGTGCAGTGGTGGATGCCTTTAATCCCTACCACCCAGGAAGCCCAGGCAGGTGGTTTGTGAGAGTTCGAGGCCAGAGGAAGCCTGCATAACTTAGCAAGACCCTGTCTCAAGATTAAAAAAAAAAAAAAATTCAAAGGGTGTTGGAGGTGGTTTTTTCCAAAGAGGGTAGAGGGTGCAGCTCAGTGGTAGAGCACTTGCAAAGTATGCGTGAGGTCTTGGGTTTTAGCCCCTCAGTGCCACAGAACTAGTAAGTGCAGACTCGGAGTGGAACCCAGTTATCTTCACCTGGGTTAACCCAAAGCAGAGCCTAGAACGAAGGCTTATGTGCAAGTAGTCCATTTGGGAATGTGACCCCAGGAGGCAGGACCAGGAAAAGGCAGCGCACCAATGTTGTTGTTGTTGTTAGGTGCCGTCGAGTCCGACTCATAGCAACCCTACGTACAGCAGATCGAAACACTTGCCGATTCTGTGCCAGGCAAACAATCTTATTTATGTTTAAGCCCATTGTTGCAGACACTGTGTCAATCCATCTGGTGGAGGGTTTTCCTCTTTTACGTTGACCTGCCACTCTTCCAAACATGATGTCCTTCTCCAGGGATTGTTCTCTCCTGACTACATGTCCGAAATATGTAAGACGCAGTTTGGCCATTTTTGCTTCCAAGGAGCACTCTGGTTGTACTTCTAGGACAGATCTGTTGGTTCTTTTGGCAGTCCATGGTATATTCAATAGACGTCTCCAGCACCACAATTCAA
>VMDO01006522.1:0-91888 GCA_007922755.1 Pedetes capensis
GAAAGGGAAAAGAGATGGCAGAAAGGAGAGTGTTAGAGAATGGGTAAGAAAAGAGAGGTGAAAATTTAAAACTGCTTGTACACTGTAGAAAGAATATATATAAAAGGTTATATAAATATTGCAGGAGCTATAACAAATATAAACATAAAAGTTCTCTTTTTTAACAAATAAACTTGGGTTCACCAAATATTGAAAGTATTTTAATCAAATAACTAGGATAATCTACAAGAAAAAAAAAAGATTAAAGTTTGAAAAATGAAATGAAAATGAAAAAGGAAATTTAAGAAAGAAATAAAGAGAAGGAAGGAAGGAAGGAAGGAAGGAAGGAAGGAAAGAAAGAAAGAAAGAAAGAAAGAAAGAAAGAAAGGAGAGAGAAAGAAAGAAAACCAGATCTGAGTGTAGATGTTGTTGACTGATGCCGAGCAGTCCTATGCAGGTGTCTACCAACCAGCACCTACCTAGGAAGTCCTGCCTGTCTGTGGGATGTTGCCCAGTAGGATTCACAGCAGTTGCTATCACCAAAGTGGAATTTACAAACTGTGGGTTCACCCTCCTACTTTGTCAACATGTATGCTCCTCAGGCACAGCTGCCAATGCTCTGATGTGGCTGTGGGCATTGCTGAAGTTGAGTTTACAAAGTGCAGGTGCACTTCCCTGATTTCGTAGCCTGTATGTACTTCGGGCATTCAAGTACCACTTCTGACATCACTGTGGCTGAGGGCACCACCCAAGCCGAGTTACAAAGTGTTGGTGCATGTCCCTAGTTTCTCAGCATATATACCCTTAAGGCACCACTTTGGTCAGGGCCTCAGCCACCACCAAAGTTGAGCTTACAAACCATGGATGCGCTCTGCTATTTTCTCCGCCCTATGCACTTCAGATGTCACCTTCGCTCTGTGAGTGTTTCGTGGGGCCTGTGGATCTCACAGGCCTTGGCTCTCTGGTGTGGACTCAGTCCCCTGTTTCCACTTTCCAGCAGATCAGTTTTAGGAAGTCTGCTTCCTCAGAGGGTGGTCTTTTGTTGGGTTGCTCTGAACCTAAAGAAATGTTCGAGTGGATTATTTTCAGTAACACTGATGTTTCTCTCTGGAGAAGTCACTAACTCAGGTCTCTGAAATTGATTTAAGGCTTGTAAGAGTTGTGGAGTTCTTTGCTCAGGTGAAGCACTTACCTTGAATGGGGATTGGATCCTTCCTTTCCTCTGCCAGAGTTAGAGCTGGTGCATGGGCACATGCCATGTTTTTCTTTCTGTTAAAGTCTCTTTTGCTGTGTGAATTTGGTTGTGCTTACACTTTTATTGTATCCTCTGTTGCATTCTCTATTTTCTTTTTTTCTCCTTAGGTTTCAGCTTTTCCTTTGCTACCCTGGGATTTTTAATTCTGAGTTACAGGGAGACTGCCTCTAATCCACCATCTTGATTTCCAGTCCATAAATTCTTTTCCCTTTTTTCATTTTAAGTTGATTATCTCAGATATTTTTGTCATATGAATGGGAAGCTGGCTAAGAGACTCTTACATTCTGCTGTTACATCCACAGAGGTGTCTTACACATGAAAAACACATGACCCACCTATCTGTGAAAGGAGTAAATTGGACTCATGGAAGGAATACATTTGGACCAATGTCCCAAATGTATTCTATTTTAATATATTCAGGGAGATAAATGAACACTCTCTCAATTGTAGACATTCTTACCCACATGCTTACTCTAACATAAGAAACAATAATTGAGATGGAAAAAATTAATCCTGTACATATATATATATATATATATATATATATATATATATAACATCCTGTACTTATATATTTTAATATTGAATCCATACAAGAAGTTTAAATTGAGTGAGAACTTCAGTCTTGAGAATTTCACTGTGATATAGACATAGATATTTTACTTTCTAATAAATAAACTGTACTATCATAGGCTTGGGGCTTGGATTTGGCTCAGTTGGTAAAGTGCTGCTCTGCAGTCTCTGAGGACCCAAGTTCAATTCCCAGCACCGCAAAAATGGGAGAAGGGCCTGGCAATCCACTCCCAACGCAATCCCGAAACAGTCAGCCATTGAAAACCCTGTGAGGGTCGACGGCACCTAACAACAACAACAACATCATAGGCTATTAAATCTGGAAGCTGCTGTTGTTATGTTATACAGAGATTCTTCCACTAGAGGGCCCCTCAACTAAATATATTGAAGGGAAGTGAAAAAAGATGTTCTCATCATGACAAAATTTTAATTTAATCCAAAAGGCTTTTAAATCTTTACCATTACTGTATATCAGTGGAAAGACATTTCACACGAAAGCCTTCAGATATTCAATTATAGCTTTATAAAGTGGGATTGCTTTGATCAGAGGAAAATGTTAGGAGCACAATAAAAATAGAGCTATCAGTGTTAGCATTGGATGGAAACAGTTAAAAGAATAACAAAATAATTAATTTAGCAATACTCTTATTTCATTACCCATATTCTTTCTAAAAGGCAGTAATCTTAGAAATAATCTTAAGCATTCTTTTTCTCCACGGAGGACAACCTAAAGTGCAAGAAGGGGAAATAATTGTCCAGAGAAGAGCACCAGCCACTACAGTCAGACCTCCTAATCCCAGTTCAATGCTTTTCTTATTCTCTAATGTAACAGTATTTTTCTGTATCTTCTATCAACTGCCTATTTTTCCTATTTGTCATGGATAATTATATCTCTTATTCTCAAATCCTGGGAAAAGACCCCACACCACCTGATGTTTGAGCTGAGCATCAGGTAATACTCTTAGTGGTGGCCGGGGAGATACACCCTTACTCTGCTGGCTGTAGCCTGAGGAGTTCCCTGGTAGGATCCTCCACTCAGATTAAACCTGGATCATGACTAGCTGTAGAAAACAATTTCAGGATGAGTCAGAATGAAACAAAGGTAGCGAGTTTATTAAGTAGAGTTAAGAGACAGTATGCACTTTAGATTTAAGTGTGCACATTGAGAGAGAGAGAGAGAGAGAGAGAGAGAGAGAGAGAGAGAGAGGAGAGAGAATGATAGCTTAATGATAGCTATATAAACAATTTTGTAGCTTTTGAAGTTACATTGCTCAGAGGATATAAGTTATAACCAGGTTAAAGATAGAGCAAAGTTCAAAAATTATGTAAAGTTTAAAAATTAAGTAAAAAGCAAGTTGGTTAACTTATTTCTTGCATCTTAAAAAGTTTTCTTTTTTAAATGAAATTGTAAGGTGATGTTATGAGGTGCCTTGTTACAGTGTAGGGGTGAGAGAAGATTGTTGATAGAGTTAGACTCAAACGTCATGTAAGTTCTGAGCCTGAATGAGCATAGTCCATTTGTCGTTTTTAACATTCTTGTTTGAGGTATCTTAGAAAACTGTTGTCTCTGTGTTGGTAATCTTCATAGCCCTTTTGAATTTGCCCATTGTGTTGACGTTCTTGACTCTCAGCTAGCAGGAAATGGAGAAGTGAAGCAAGATAGCATTCCAGAGTGAGGGGCTCTTTCTCTTCCCGTATCTCCTTAAATGTTCCCCATCTTCCTGTGTTGCCTCAATACCGTGTTATTTTTCCTGTTAGGTGGAATTGCACCTCTGCTATCATACACCTCTCACATCAAACTATGTCACAAGCTTCTTGAAATATCCATCAGCAGATGAATAATTAACAAAATGTAGCATATCCACATAGTAGGATAACACTCATTAATAAAAAAAAGAGTGGTCTACAATGCAACAATGTGGAAAAAAATCTCAAAATCATCATGCCAAACAAAAGAAGTCAGACATACAGGATACATTCCAACAGACACACAGAAATGCAGATTAATCTTTTTGTATACAAAAAGAAAATTTGTAGCTGGGTGCAGTGGTGCACAACTCTAATCCCAGTAACTTGGGAGACTGAGGCAGGAGGATCATAAATCTGAGGCCCAGGGAAGCCTGCATAACTTAATGAGACCCTATTTCAAAATGAAAAATGTAAAACCTGAGCTGGGAGTACAGCCCAGTCACAAACCACTTGCAAAATATGTGTGAGGCCCTGGGTTCAACTCCCAAGTACCACCAAAAAAAAAAAAAAAAAAAAAAAAAAAAAAAAAAAAAAAAAAAAAAAAAAAAAGAAAGAAAGAAAGAAAAAAAAAGAAAAGAAAGGAAATGAAATGGAAAGAAAGAAAGTTTATGGCAGAGACCTTAGCATATAATGGCTGATCAGGAGGTTTGCTGAGTGATGTGCTGTGATGACACAACATGGTGAAAAGAACTAGTTCTGGTATAAATCCAACTAGTAATGGCTACACAAGAGTAAATTATCTTGTCCAATGGGCCTTGTCACATCAGCAATCCATAAAATCTCATGCTGATTTTAATGAGCTCTCATTATCTCAAACCTGGGCAAGAAAACATCAAAGAACAGGAATATCTAAGAAGCAGAGTCCTTTTTAATGGCATGTGGTTCTGTAAGTGTCAAGTCAATCCCTGGATCACAGAGACTAAGTCTGCATAGAAGCTCTTGGCCACGATTAGCAAAATCAACACTGAAGCCCTGATTACTGCAATCTTTGCTATTTATAAATGTGCTCTAAGCTTATTTACTAATCAAAACATTCAAATCGGATGTTCACTCACTTCCCCTCTTATAAACCCATGAGAATAAAACAAAGGGTAGGCGAGTGAGAGGAAAATTCATTTTAGTCCTTAAATAGCTTTTTAAAAAATAATACTAAATTGTCAGAAAAGAATATGTCTTAGTCCATTTGGGTTGGTATAACAAAATATAAACTGGATGGCCTATAAATAACAGAAACTTATTACAATTCTGGAGGCTGAGAAGTTTAAGGTCAAGGCACCAAGAGATTCTGGTTCCATATGTAGCATTTTCTCACTGTGTTCTCACATGGTAGAAAGGATGAAGGGGGTCTCTTGGGACCTCTTTTATAAGGCCACAAATGCCATTCATGAGTGCTCTGCTCCCATGACTTAGTCACCTCCCAAAGTTCCCCACCTTCTAATACCATTACTTTGGAGGTTATGATTTCAACATATGAATTAACAACCAGACCATAACAAATTCTTAAAATATATGTCTGTGTTATAAGGAATCATAATGCAATGTTTGCCTGCAGCTGTACCACTGTGACCAATCGCATCAGAGCTCAGAAGCTAAGCAGGGTTGGGCCTGATTAGTATTTGGATGGGAACCTCCTGGCAACACCAGGTGCTGTAGTAGGCTTGGGAAAAGGACCTGGCAACCTACTCCCCCAAAACAATCAGCCATTGAAAATCCTATGAATAGCAGAGAAGCACTGTTTCCTCTGTTGTACGTAGGGTCGCTGAGTCAGACAGTGACTCCACAGCACCTAACAACAATGCAATTGTTGTCACTCTTTTGTTCAAACCTGGGAGTAGTGTCACATCTCCCTCCAAGTAAAGCCAAAGTCATCATCTACTCCCCTGCCCAACACCTTTGATGTTGACTCCTACTTGCTCCTCCCCCACTGGGCTCTACAATACTCCCTGACCCTCCCCTGCTTTCTTTATACTTTGTGCATTTGATACATAGTATGTGTTTGTACTCCTAAAAATACACTATTTACTTTTGCATGTTTTTGACTATAGGTAGAATCATGCTGTATGTATTATTCTGTGATTTGGCTTTTTCACTCAATGCTATGTTTCTGAAATTTGTCCATGTTGCAAGTAGCTTTGATTTAGTGTGCACTACAACATTCTGTTGTATGATGACATCACTGTTAATTTATCCTTTCAATGGATATACGTGGACATCTGGGTTGTTTCTAGTTTTCAGTATCACAAAAAATTATTTCTGTGAACATTCTTATACATGATCCTGTGCAATTGTGTAAATGTTTTCAGACTACATATGTAGGAGCAGACTTCATAAGTGGTAGGGTTGCCATGTTGTTGGTGTTGTTGTTATGTGCCATTGAGTTGGTATAAACTCATAGCGACCCTACATACAATAGGCAAAACACCATTGTCAGTGTTTCTCTGCTGTCATAGGGTTTTCAGTGGCAGATTGATTTTGGGGAGTGGGTTGCCTGGTCCATCTCCCAAGCCTACAGCACCTGGTGTTCCCAGGTGGTCTCACATCCAAGTACTAACGAGGCCCGACCCTGTTTAACTTCTGAGATCTGACAGGATTGGATGCCACAGAGCTAAGGCTGCAGGCTTGGGTTGTCATAGGTTGCCCTTAGTCGTTACTGGACACCGTCAAATTAATGTATTTCCAAAGATGTTTCCAGTTTACATTGCTATCAGCACCATATGACTGTTTCAGTTGTTCTACATCTTCACAATAACTTCATGTTATCAGACTTTAATTTTTTTTTTCTAACCTGTTGGCAGTAAAATAGCCTGGTAGTTTCTGTTAGTATTTTCCTTATTGCAAATGACATTCAACTTCTTTTTTCTTTGGTTATTTGGATTTTTCTCTCTGTAAAGTGCCTCAACCATGTTGGTTGGATTGGCCTTTCTCTTTGGTTTTGGTTTGTAAGCATCCTTTACATATTTTGACTGTAAATAATTTGCTGATTATATATGCTGTAATATAGGCTCCCAGTAGTTAGATTGGATTGTTACCTTCTTTATGTTCTCTTTCCTTGAACAGACATTCTTAATATTCATGTAATTGAATATATTATTTTGTCCTTTATGGCAAATATTTTTAACTTTTAAAATAAATCCTTCTCAATTCAGAAAATTTAAAGATATTTGATAATGTCTTCTAATTACTTTATAGTTTAGTTTTTTGTTTTACATTTGAGTCTCTAATCTACTTAGAGTTGATGCTTTCAATGCATAATATGATGTTCGAGGACCAAATATATATACATATATATAATATATATATATATATATATTATATATATATATTATATATATTATATATATATATTTGTTGTTAGGTGCTGTCAAGTCATGTCTGACTCATAGCGACCCTCATAGGGTTTTCAATGGCTGTTTCAGGATTGCCTAGGGAGTGGATTGCCATATCTTTCTCCCATTTTTGCAGTGCTGAGAATCAAACTTGGGACCTCAGAGACTGCAGAGCAGTGCTCTACCAACTGAGCTCAATCCCAGCCCATATATATATATATATATATATATATATATATATATATATATCCTATCATGTATATATATATATTGGGAGAAGGACCTGGCAATCCACTCCCAAGGCAATCCCAAAACAGGGATCCCAAAATGGGATATATATATATATATATATATCCCTTTTTCCCAGCAGCATTTACTGAAAAGTCCAGTATATCCCCACTGACCTACATCTACCAGTTCTATAATGTATTATTTCTGAATTTATATGGGTTTGTGTCTTGCTTGTTTTGCTTTATTGATATCTTTATCCTTTTCTTAATATTTTTAAAATGTTAAAAATCAATATTAATCTTCAAGTATTATTTAATTAATTGATTTTTGTGTGTGTTTGAACCCAGGGCCTCACGCCTACTAGGCAAGTGTTTCACCACTGAGCTGCATCCCCAACCCATTTTTTATCATTCTGAGACAGGGTCTTGTCAAGTCGTGTAGGCTGCCTCTACCCTTGAATTTGTGATCTTCCAGCCTCAGCCTTCTGAGTCAGTACAGCACCAACTTCAAATATTGTTTTAAAATACTATTTTTTAAAAAAAACTAGTGTAGTAAGAATATTTACCATGAAATCTATCTCTTTCACATATTTTAAGTATACAATATTATTATCTATAGGCATAACAGCTTGCAGCGTAGCCCTGTGGCATCTGATCCCATCAGATCTTGGAAGCTAAGCAGGGTCGGGCCTGGTTAGTACTTGGATGGGAGACCACCTGGAAACACCAGGTACTATAGGCTTGGGAGACGGACCTGTCAACCCACTCTCAAAAATCAGTCTGCCACTGACAACCCCCAAGAACAGCAGAGAAACACTGACAATACTGTTTCCCCTGTTGTATGTAGGGTCGCTATGAGTCGGATACCCACTCAACAGCACCTAACAACAACATAGGCATAATATTGTACAGCAGACCTTTTAAAATATATCTTGCATAATGGAAACTTAATGTTCCTTGATTAGTTACTCTCTATTTTCCCTCACCCAGCTCTTGGAAACTGCCATTCTACTCTCTGTTAATATTTATCCTTTATTAAAAAACAGACAACAAAATTTTAGAAAGTAAAACTAGAAAGCTACTTCTTCAACATAATAATAATACTTCTCAGGAACCAACTCTGAATGGTGAAAGACTAGATGCATTTTCGTTTATACCAGAAGAAACAAGAATGCTCCTTATAGTTTATGATTTAAACTGTTCAGAAAGTGTTAAATAGTATAATGCAACAAATTAATAGTAAGCAGTATGCCATCTGGGAAGAAAGAGACAATATTCTCTTTTCTCCAGATGCTATCATTATATTTATTTTTTAAAAAACAACATTGAAAGCATAAGGGAATTCCAGAAGGTGGTTAGTTGTTAAATTTGTATGCAAAAACTATCAGATTCCACTCTACAGAAACACTTAATATGAAAAAAGAGGACCCATTCACAAAAACAATAAGACATAAAATATCTAGAAATTGAAATAATAGTTAATAACAATCACATGATGAGGCTAGAGTATTTTTCTTTTTTGTTGTCATATAACTTAATCCTCAAGCAAACTATGGGTTGGGGAAATTATTATTACAACCACTTTTTAATTGAGAAAACTGAGCTTCAGATATTTTCAGTACCTTACTCAAGCCACTCAGAGAACACAGCAGACATAGGATTTGAACCAAAAATCATGTCCTTTATCACTAGAAATTGCCACTCTACTTTTACAAAGAACATTACAGTCCTCCACTACAAGACTGTGAAAACACCTGACTCAATGGAAATCATAAGGAAGGGGACGATATCATAAAGTATGTCAGTTCTTATCCAACTATATTTGAGTTAAATGTAGATCCAACAAAAATCAGATTTTTCTATAGATAACAACTTTGTTGTTGTTGTTGTTGTTGTTAGGTGCCGTCGAGTCGGTACCTGACTCATAGTGACCCTCATAGGGTTTTCAATGGCTGAGTGCTTCGGGATTGCCTTGGGAGTGGATTGCCAGGCCCTTCTCCCATTTTTGCGGTGCTGGGAATTGAACTTGGGGCCTCAGAGACTGCAGCACAGTGCTCTACCCACTGAGCTAAATCCCAATAGATAACAACTCTATTGATGTGTAATTCACATAAGGTCCTTTTTCTTAATTAACTAAATGTTTCTAAATTCTAGAAACCTAAACTGAAAATTCTGAAAGAATTGTCCTCGCCAATATTAAAATATGCGAGAAAGTCACAGCCATTAAAATAATGAAGTACCAGAATAGAAATGGACCAGGATTCTCAACTAATGACATTTTGCCCCCAAAGACATTTGGCAATGCTTACAGACACTTTGGGCTAGAGTTTAATTCAGCTGGTAGAGTGCCATGCTGTGCTCTCTGAGGACCCAGGTTCAGTCCCCAGCACCACAAAAACAGGACAAGGATATAGCAATCCATTCTCAAAACAATCAGACATTGAAAATTCTATGAGGGTCCCTATGAGACGGACTAGACTCGATGGCACCTAACAACAACAACAACAACAACAACAACAACAACAACAGATACTTTTGATTGTCACAACTGAGGAATTGTGTGCTAATGAAATCCAATGGGTAGACCAGGCATACTGCAAAACATCCTACAATAATGGATAGAAGAATCCTTCATGCCTACTCTAAAAATAAAAAATCATCTTGCACCAAAACGTCAATAGTGTCAAAGCTGAGAAACTGTTTAAAATGGACAAATTAATTGAGTAGAGAATCTAGCATTAGACTCAAGTATCTACAGAAATATAATTTAATATTAAGGTATTAATCAGTGGAAAATTATAGATTTTAGATAATTAGACTATTTAAAGAAGAAATTTCTAATACTAACTTCATTTCTTATACCAACGAGTGCATAAAAATTAAATACATCTCCAAAGCACAAAAACAAAAAGGACAAAATATAAACCACAACTGAGGAAAATACTTGCAATATACTTATCAGAGTAAAATATTAATATCTTTGATATACAGTTTTTACAAATCAATAAAAAAGACAAGCTATCTGTATAAAATAGGTAGCACATACAAAGAGGAAATTCAGAAATTAAAAAATTATATATCATAATGAAAGACAAAAATTACATTTATAGGAATAAAAAATACCAATTAAAAGGCGATATCATTTTGGTGAGAAAGAAAATCAACAGCCTGTGATGACTGAGGGCACAGACTTTAAATCAAGTAGCCTGGGAATAAATCCTGCAGTGTTCCTCGCAACCAGTGGTAATAAGCATCACTAGCAACATAGGGCTGGGGTTTAGCTCAGTTGGTACAGAGCCTGCTCTGTACTCCCTGAGGATCTGGGTGTGACCCCTAGCACCACAGAAATGGGAGAAGGACCTGGAAGTCCACTCCCAAATGCAATCCCAAAACAATCAGCCAACGAAAATTCTATGAAGGTTGCTATGAGTTGGACCCAAGTTGATGGCACCTAACAACAAGAAACAACATAAGGCTTCTGTTCTCCACTCTCCTAGGAAAACTACAAGGATAAACACAGCAGGTGTGGTTACATAATGAATAGTCCGAATTTATGTTGTCCAAATGCTGGATAAACAGCTTTCCTTTATATAGACTGACCTTGCTTGACTGTATAAATCTGTACAAATTCAATCTTCCTGGTGCAAATCCACTAGAGGCAATATCAGGAAATTTTATTAGCTATAATGATTTATTCAGTCCTCTAGAGTCCCATTTATTTCCCAGCAGAAAAATAGTTTAGAGTATTTCAGTATTTCATTATTCACTGATTTCCCCCTAAAGTCCATTAAAAGTTCAAGTAGAAAAATCTCCTATTGGGCTGCAAATATCCTTAATGGCTTGGGCAGTACTTACAGATACTTCTGAAGAAATAGTTGTTATGCATAATCCTAACACCCTAAAAGGAGTTTTTCCATTTGCTATCTTTAAATTACCCCAAATTCATCATTCAGTGGAATACATGAATACAACTGTTCCTGTTTGTCATACTTATGGGACAGCCTGAGGTCAAGTGAAACCAGGACACACAGTGTGGATTTGCCTGGTACTGTCTGGGTCCAGGATGTCATCTCCTGAGGGCCAAGCTGTCCATGGGCCCATACACAGAGGACACTCACATACCACAGGAGGGCTGCTTATTCTTGCCACCAAAACTCATTTCCTCTCAGTCTATGCTGCATGTCATATCTCGAGATAACCTGACTGTGTCATCCCTGCCCCACTCAGGTCCCCATCAGACACAAGTGCCAACAGAAGGGAAGGCAGGTTTCAGGAGTCTGTCTATTCTGAACCCAGAGTCCCTCTCAGCCTGTGGGCTCTGTGAAAGCACAACTCAGAATCAAAGGCATTCGGAAAAGAAAAGGCACTTTTCTTGCTAAGACGTTGCAAGACGTCTTGCACTTTTCTTGCTAAGACGTTCCTCCTAAGACTCTAATGTTAAAGGAAACACCCAACAGATAGTTCTAGAAGAGACCATACGGAATTGCCACACTCACCAGTTTATGTGAATCTTTTAACGGTGATCATCTTCACAAAAATGGAGGCGCATCTTTAGCCAACAGCTCTGTAAAAATGAAGGGCAAAGTTCTTCCTTTTAGCAAGTTATCTTACAGGAGATGCTCAAAATCTTCCAGTATTTCTCACCTTCCCTGTAATGTGGTCCAAGTTCCTTACCACATCTCAGAAGACTGGTCTCTCTGTCCCTGCCATCATTTCCTCTCACTTTCTGCCTCACACTGGCCATTCTTCAAAGCAGGCCTCTACTTCAGGTAAATATTTTCTGAAGGAATAAATGAGCCTTTGTTTGAAAGTCTGAGAAACAAGAACTCCAGAGAAGCAATTCCTGTGTCTTCCCATCTGGACCCCAGAGGCAGCAAGGAGGAGATTCCAAGAACAAGATTCAGTACAGCTGTGAAAGTTCCCCAGGCCCAAGAACTCAATGTAGACAGTCCCTCCACTCTCTGCTCAGCTCCCTTTGGCTCCAACAGAAGCATTATTTCCTGTCCTCTCCACACACTAGGCAACACTGGCAGTCCAGTAATTCCCTCAGATGGATGTGAGATCTCATCCAGTGGTGCTGCCCATAAATTGTGCTCCTCTGAACTAATTTCCCCCTTTACCTTCTCTTAAGTAGTCTATGTGTTGAGTAGTCTCTGGCAACATCTGAATAAACCTACACATTTAGGACTTCTTGGGTGTGGGGTGTGTGCAGAGGGCAGTGTTTTCTTTTTCAATATTTAGGAAAAGTCAGCTGTTGTTATATAAAGGTAGGCTATATGCTAGAGCCTTAAAATGATAATAACGAGACTTCTCCATTGCTAGTACTTAGTAAAAGGAATCAAAAAGGGTAAAAGGAATCAAAAAGAGGTAAAATTCTTCAAAACCATTGAGAAAAGCTTTGTGGTTGTGAGCTGTGAGTAGCAGGAGCAGGAGGAGGAGGAGGAGGACAACAAGGAGGATGAGGACAAGGAGAAGTCATCATCCAAGGTAATAATCTGTGCCAAACTGTTTCTTTTGTTCTATACGAAAGAGAGATCTGTGATCAGTCTTTGTTTCTCAACCTTGGTTGCACATTGGAATCTCTTGGAAATTTTTAAAGAAAATACTGATCCCAAGGGTCCATCCCTGGGAATGTTGATATAATTGGGTTGAAGGGTGGCCAGGATATCAGGATTTTCAAAACTTCCTAAGAGATTACATGGGAGACGGACCTGACAACCCACTCCCAAAAATCAATCCTCCATTGAAAATCCTATGAACAGCAGAGAAGCACCAACAGTAGTGTTTCGCCTGTTGTGCGTAGGGTCGCTATGAGTCAGATACCAACTCCACGGCACCTAACAACAACAAGAACAACAAGAAATTACAGTATATATCTTTATATCATCAACTGGTATAATATTTGATTAAGTTACATACCTATATTCAACAAGGACAACTGGTAAATATGTTTGGGAACAAATAGACATGCTGAGTTATAGTTGAGTCATTGCACTGTGGATATCAGCTGGTACATTCTTGTTGTTGTTGTTAGGTGCCCTCGAGTCAGTATCCGACTCATAGCGACCCTCATAGGGTTTTCAATGGCTGACTGTTTCGGGATTGCCTTGGGAGTGGGTTGCCAGGCCCTTCTCCCACTTTTGTGGTGCTGGGAATTGAACTCGGGTCCTCAGAGACTGCAGCGCAGCACTCTACCCACTGAGCTAAATCCCAGCCGGTACATTCTTAGCATCCTAAATTGAGGGTGGGGTGTTAAAGAGGTTTCTTTAGTTTTTTATGTGCCTATTTGGTGGCAGAGGTAGGAGCACAGAGCGTGTAGAAGAAAATTATCAAGTGATAAGAAAGAGTCAACTCTTCGGGATCAAGCTATTTCCCACCACAGTTTTCCGTTCTTAGGATTTTTAAAATTTAATAATCAGCATTAAAAATTGTAATTTTCTTCCCAAGAAGTGCAAAGGTCAAGCTATTCACAAAACTGAATATATTGCTGGAATGTCTCACTTTAAATCATGGATTAGATGTCACCTGGGCTACTGGAAAAGGACATTGAAATGCTTTTGTCTCCTTCACCGTGGACATGCTTCCCTCAGAACTGGGGCTTTTTTTTGTCATTCAGAATGCTGGACACATACTCTATGGCCATGATACTGTCATATGCAAAATGTCACAATTTTTCTCAGCACTGTGTCAGGATCAGAAGGCATTTTGTGGACCAACTGCTGTATGTGAATTCAGTCATGCATTAACTGGAACTCTGTGCCTCACTACTCCCTTGTGTCCTCACAGCTTCTTTGCTGCAAATACAGCTGATGTTGTACCCCTCTTCCAGTTTATCTAATGACACATAAACCAATCATTTAGCTGGATGCCAATCTTTGCTCCTGTAGCAGGGACTTCAAGTAAAAGAGGACAAAAAGTCATTAGGCAGCCAGACCACCTTATGTGTCTGTGGTTTTGTACAGCTATATGAACTTGTTGGCATGCACGAGTGATAGTAATTCCACATGGTGTACTATTGATACCATATCACATCCAACAATTGTATATGAAAGGGAACTTAACTGATAGTTTGTGCTGTGTTTTCTCCAAACTCTCACTGACTTTGAGGCTGGCTTTACAAGCTCTTCTGGGATACTGTGACTTGCACCTGTTTGGGCTACATGGACCACAATGCTGAATGATGCCTATATGCTCGTCAGCTCATCTCCTATTTATACAACTCATACTGGAAAGTAATTTGTGCTTGTTTTAAGAAATATTCAATACACTTTGTGACTGCATTTTTCTTTAAAATGTCATGAGAATGTCAAAAACTTTATGCAACTTCTGGAAAAAAAATGTTTATGCACTAGGGACCTGAAGGAAGATGGAAAAATTTTTGCTGTTCCATTTGTTCCCCTCATACTTCAGATTTATTTGACCCAGGGCAGGTTTTAAGTTTATTGTATTATTCTGTGCTGTGGCATTTACATTGCTATTGTCATCTCTGATTTCCCAGCTCAGTAAGCCACCAATCCTTTTTAGTGAAATTGGGGATGCAACAAACATGAGAGTAACAAGAACATGATAAAAATTAATGAGGTCGACTGAAGAATAAACTCACAAATGATGTGAGAGTACATTAGCTGAGAAGGATGGCTCCTGTTAAGCAAAATGTTTGCTGAGGCCAAAGGGCAAGTTCTATTCACAGCACCGTTTTGAAGGGAACAAGAGACCCATGGAAATCAGAGGGAAAATTACATATTTGTTGAGGGTATGTGAACAAAACTTTCACCCCTTTCTTCCTCTAAAACTGCCAACGCTCAGCTCTTACAGAAGCTCCTCCATGAACCATAGAACAGAACAACCCCATGAGGCTGGGGACTGAGTGTATACTGCTTCCTTTTCGACCCGCTACCCAGGCAGGGATCTGGATGTGGGCAACCCTAGAAATACCTGTTGAAGGAATGAGCACCTCCATCACTGTCAGCCTCAGCTATAGGAAGTCTCATGATTTCATTCCTTTAATCGTCTTCTACTCTCGGGCCCCTGGTGCATCCTAAAAAGCAGACACAAATATATTTCTATGCCTACTCGAAGTGCACAAGGGGTAATGGTAATGCCAGAGCCAAGGTTGATAAAGCATTTTTGATTTGTGTGTCAACAATAATTAACTAGTAGTAACTGCCTGGAGGACTGGAGTGAGATGGATTCTGAGGTCGTATTTGATCTCAGTGGGCAAGAGGATAGTGATCAATTAGTAGTGGGACTATGGGTTGCAAGTGAAAAATGGCATCACATTGGCTATGCATTTTCCATTCCTGTTTTCAGTTAGTTATTTTGACAGTAAGAAGCTAAATGCTTTAGGTGCTCATGTGAAATTAAAGATGCCAGCAATAAGGTGGAGGAGTGGTTGAGGATGTCAGTCTTTGGATTAATTCTCCAAAATATCCCAAGGCTTCACCTGCTCACAGCCTGCTCCACACAGGGTACTATGAAGGCTTTGGAGATAATAACGGACAAGTTAGTGACTCCTATTGGGGGCTGGGATTTGGCTCAGTTGGTACAGCGCTGCGCTGCAGTCTCTGAGGTCCAGAGTTCAATTCCCAGCACCACAAAAATGGGAGAAGGGCCTGGCAATCCACTCCCAACGCAATCCTGAAACAATCAGCCATTGAAAACCCTATGAGGGTCGCTATGAGTCGGATACCGACTCGACGGCACCTAACAACAACAACAACAAAGTGACTCCTATGTCTGACTGAACATCAAAAATATCTGTAATTTTATAAAATCGATTCCTCAACTGAGACCTATTTTCCTTTTTTTTTATTTATACAAAAAAACATATATCCTTTGATGACTTAGATGCACATACAACTTTGGGAAATAGTGAAAAATCTACATGGAGTGGAGGGACGGAACTGAAATTTGAATCCTTCCTAGCAAGATGACCAGGAAACTGTTAAAGTTGCTCCTTAGATTCTACACACTAATCCTAGGTGGTGTATTTGCAGACTCTCCTGTCAAGATATCTGGGCCTCTCTCTTTTTGTGATGATATCAGCTGTTGATAATCATTGCTTAGATCCTTTAATTCTTTAAGGATTTTTAAGGCTTTTAATGCCTGCAACCATAACACTGCATTGTGACATCAGATTTTGGAAGCTAAGCAGAGTCAGGCCTGGTTAATACTTGGATGGGAGACCCCTGGGAATACCAGGTTCTGTGGGCTTGGGAGAAGGATCTGGCAACCCATTCCCCCAGAACAATCAGCCATTGAAAACCCTATGAATAGCAGAAAAGCACTAACAATACTGTTTTGTCTGTTGTACATAGGGTCACTATGAGTCAGCCTCTGACGCCAAGGCACCTAACAACTAGGCTTTTAAGATAATGACATTGCAATCATACCATTCCTTTTCATATACTAGCTACACTATTTCTGTAAAGAAAATTTGCCTCTTTAATTACTATTACTTGTTTCTTTAATAACTCATGACCTTGAGTTACATTGTATTGAGTTTGTATTGGAAATGCAGGAAATGCAGGATGAACCACTGATTTCCCATTTACCTGTCAAATTTCAAAGTAATAAGTTTAGCATCCCTCAAAAGTGATCAGTGAGGTTTTTATTTTGTTTTTGAGCATCATTTTGAACTCATGGGTATAAACATACTTAAAATGTTTCAGTCCATTGCCATATAACTACTGCTCATTGATGCTTACAGTGTCCCATATGTAACAAGTTGTTGTTGTTAGGTGTCATCAAGTCGAGCCCAGTAGGAGCCATTTAAAGCCAGCAACTCTGAACTAATTTCCCCCTGATGGTAGCCGGGCTTTCAGGTCTGACAAGATGTACCAATCTCATCTTTTCCCTGAAGCCAGCATTTCTTCAAGGACCTTTGGTTATTTTTAGGATGAAATGGCCATCAGAGGTCACCTTCTGGGTCCTATTGAGTTGGTCATTGTGGGTCTTCTGTTTTTCTTTAAAGGCTTTAGAAAGCTTTTTTTAGAAACAAGAAAATAAAAGGTAATAAAGTAAAATACATATTTTAAAGGAAAATCTACAAAGTACATTTAGAAACATTACTTTGTCTTTATCTCTTCCACTCTATTTCTCAATTTGTAATCATAAATAAATAAGTAAATTTATCCTCCCCTTTTCTAATTAAAATCACATAGCTGTATATGTTTTCTATTCCCCTTTCTTATGGATAATGTCTCTTATTAACAATGTAGGTAAATACTAAAATCAACATTATTATTAATATTAACAAACTGAAAATACAAATGGTATATTCTTTAGGCAAAAGAAAAAACATATCTATAAAATGATTTTTTCCATCAAATATTGCTTTTTGTCACCAAGTGCACACAATGCCATTTTAGGGAGAGACAACCAAGCAGGAGGCTAATTGCCCAATCCTAAACCACTCTGCACAGGGCACCTGAGAATACGTCCTACAGACATCCCTATATATGTAAATGATGACAGGTAGAAAAAAGAGACACTGTGAGTTTTTACTAACCAATTTACTGGCTTTATGTTGACCAAATTAGTGAGAGAAATGAGATATGTATGCTTTGGAGCATCACAGTTCATTTTAGCCCCATTATTTGAAACCCAAATGCTTCTCTATACGACAGGTTGGCTGCACACTGTTTCCCAAATCTGTGCATACCTCCCCCACATGGAGCTGTCCCCTCCTCCCAGTTTCTCTGCTTCACTATTATTTACTTCATTTGTACATCAATTCCCACCCCTTTTGTCTTCATTGGTTCGTTGCCAGGGCAACTAGAGATAGTGAACGTTCATTTTCTGTGTAAAGTTATGTAAACTTGTTTTAAAATCCTTAAATTTCCTAAAGGGATTTATTTTACTTCTAATAACCAAACCTAAATAATTTTCTTCCTCCAATGAAACTAATTTGGCCAATATTGCTCATTCAACAAATAATCCAGTGATACATTTGTTAAATGGATATATTACCAAGCTTGAATTTTAAAAATATTTTGCAAGTGGCATGTGATTACTATTTAATTTTTAATATTATACTCAAAGGTTATCTACTAAATATAATCCAATTATATTTATTATTTATGTTGTTTATTGTTGTTGGGTGCTGTCAAGTTGGTGTCTGACTCATAGTGACCCTACATACAATAGGTGAAACACTATTAATAGTGCTTCTCTGCTATTCATAGGATTTTCAATGCCTGATTATTTTGGGGGAGTGGGTTGCTGGGTCCATCTCCTAAGCATACAGCACTTGTTCCTAGGTGGTCTCCCATCCAAGTACTAACCAGGCCTGACCTGGCTTAGCTTCTAAGATCTGACAGGGACAGATGCCACAGTGGTATGGTTGCAGGCATTATTTATGTAGATACCACAAGATTTCTCTACACAGATTTATACATAGAATTTTAGATAAAGCAGTTTTCAAGTTAATTCCACTTAAAAGAAAAGTATGCCTAAAGTAGGCTAATTCTAGTTAGTCATATAAAAACATTTTGAGTAAACTGAGTGATTAGTAAGTAATCATGTAATTAAGACAACTACATAACAAGTAATTAAAGTAATTGTGATTAAAGTGTTTAAGAAAGTAGATGAAGAAAAAAAGTATTTCAATACAAATCTGGAATTTATAAAGAGAAATCATGCAGAAAAATCAAACACAAAAGAATGCAATAGCTGAAATTAAGAGTTCAATATTGTTGCTGTTAGGTGCCCTTGAGACAAATCTGACTCATAGTGACCGTCATAGGATTTCAATGGCTGATTGTTTTGGGGATTGTTTTGGGGAGGAGACTGCTACATCCTTCTCCCTTCTCTGGTTGAACTTCTTCTAGGGTTCTAGGGATCAAATCCAGGTTCTCAAAGAAAGTGCGGAGCAGTGCTCCACCAATGGAGCTAAAGCTCAGCCTAAGAATTCAATTTGTTGTTGTTGTTGTTAGGTGCCCTCGAGTCAGTATCCAACTCATAGCGACCCTCATAGGGTTTTCAATGGCTGACTGTTTCGGGATTGCCTTGGGAGTGGATTGCCAGGCCCTTCTCCCATTTTTGCAGTTCAGTAGGCAGGTTTAATATCAAATCAAGAATAGTAGAAGATAAGTACATGAGAAGAAACCTGAAAAAAGTATCCAGATTAAAGGACAGAGAGAACAAAAGCTGGCAGATATAGAAAAGAGCATAAGCAACATGAGACACAAAGACAAGGTCTGACCTATGTGTGCTTGATGTCCCAGAGGGAAAGGAGAGAAAGAAGTAATGCCAATACATGAAGAGGTATTGGCTGAGACTCTTTCAAATCTGATGAAAAACTTAAGACACAAATCTAAAAGCTCCATGGACATGTTGAAAGGAATTAAAGAAGACTGAAGGAAATATATGTGTCTATAGCCACAGCACCCTGGCATCTGATCTTGCCTGATCTCAGAAGCTAAGCAGGGTCAGACTGGTTAATCCTTGGATGGGAGATCACTTGGGAATACCAGATGCTGCAGGATAGGGAGAAGGATCTGGCAATCCACTCCCAAAACAAACCACCATTGAAAATCCTATGATTTGCAGAAAAGCACTGATAATAGTGCTGACCGTGGCACAGTATTGGAGAATGTTTCAACTGTTGGACATAGGGTAGCTATGAATCAGACCTGACTCAACAGCACCTAACAGTTACAACAAAGAAAAGATACACCATGATCACAGATTGAAAGGATCAATATTGGAAACATGTTCATTTACCCAGAACAAACTATTTGAAAATGAGAAAGGGAGAGAAAAGTAATTATAAACTTGAAAAAATGTTTTTAAGGTTGGGAGGACTTGAATTGCCAGATCTCAATATTGACTATACATGTATAATATTTAATATGATATTGGCATAAAGATAGACTAAAAGGCCAATGAAACTTCTGATTCCAGAAATAGACCCACAAATATACAAACCATTTTATTTATAATAAACTTATCAATGCAATCACATGGACGAAAGGATGATCTTTTTAGTAAATGGATCTACTGGATATCCATGTTGTAATAGGTCTTCACTATACCTGATATCATATACAAAAATAAATTTTTTGGTAATAGAAAAACAAAGTTTTATGAGATAACATGGGAAATATTTCATGAATTTGATTGGCAAGAGATTTGTAAATCAGAACATAAAAATTAAATCAAGGAAGAGATTGATAAATTGAACTTAAAATGGAACAATGTTGCTATTGTTGTTAGGGGTTGTCAGTCAGGTCTGTCTCATAGCAACTCTCTGTACAACAGAATGAAACCCTACTGGACACTGTGCCAGGCACACGATCTTTTTTATGTTTAAGCCCATTGTTGCAGACACTGTGTCAATCTATCTAGTTGAGAGTCTTCCTTTTTTTGTTGACCTGCCACTCTCCCAAACATGATGTCCTTTTCCAGGGATTGGTCCCTCCTGACAATATGTCCAAAATACATAAAATGCAGACTAGCCATCCTTGCTTCCAAGAAGCACGCTGGTTGTACTTCTTCTAGGACAGATCTGTTAGTTCGTTTGGCAGTCCATGGTATATCCAATATTTGTCTCTAGCACCATAATTCAAAAGCATCTAGTCTTCTCCTATCTCCCTTATTCAACATTCACCTTTCACAACCATTTGATGTGACTGAAAATACCATGGCATGAGTCAGGCACACCTTCCTCTTCAATGTGACATCTTTACTTTTCAACACTTTAAAGAGGTCTTTTGCAACAGCTTTTCCCAATGCAATGTGTCTTGATTTCTTGACAACTGCTTCCATGTGTGTTGATTGTAGAAACAAGCAAAGAAAAATCTTGGACAAATTCAATCTTTTCTCTGTTTATCATGAAGTTGTGTACTGGCTCAGTTGTAAGGATTTTTGTTTTATGGATGTTGAAGCACAATCCATACTAAAGTCTGTGTTCTTTGATCTTCATCAGTAAGTGTTTCAGATCCTCTTCACTTTCAGCAAGCAGTGTTGTGTCATCTGCATAACACAGGTTGTTAATGAGTCTTTCTCCAATCATGATGCCACATTCTTCTTCATAAAGTCCATCTTCTCAGACTATTTGCTCAGCATAGAGATTGAAGAGGTATGCTGATAGGATATAGCATTGACACACACTTTTTTTGCCTGTAAACCAGGCAATATTTCCTGTTCAGTTCAAACGATTGCCTCCTAGTCCATGAACAGATTCCTCATGAGTACAATTAAGTGCTCTTGTGTTTGCATTCTTCACAATGTTATCCATAGTTTCTTAGGATCCACATGATCCAATGCCTTTACATAGTCAATAAAACATAGATAGACATCTTTCTGGTATTTTCTGCTTTCAGCTAATGTCTATCTGACATCAGTAATGATGTCCATGGTTCCATGTCCTCTTCTGAATCTGGCTTGATTTGCCAGCAGTTCCCTGTCTACATGCTGCTGCAGTGGCTTTTGAATGATCTTTAGCAAAATTTTACTTGCATGTGATATTAATGATATCATTTGGTAGTTTCCACATTCAGTTGGATCCCCTTACTTGGGAATCGGCACAAATACGGATCTCTTCCAGTCAGTTAGCCAGGTAGCAGTTTTCCAGATCTCTTAAAATAAACAAATTAGCCCTTCCAGTGCTGCATCTGTTTGTTGAAGTATCTCTATTAGTATTCCATCAATTCCTGGAGCCTCATGTTTCGCTAGTTCTTTCAAGGCATCTTCCACTTTATCTTTCTGTGTCATTGGTTCCTGATCATATGCAACCTCTTGAAATAGCTGGTCATCCACCAGTTGTTTTTTGTATGACTCTGTTATTCCTTCCACTTTCTTTTGATGTTTCCTGTGTTATATTTCCTCCTTATTTTGAGTCATGCCACATCAGCAGATGGAGGTCCTTGGGGCTTTACTCCACTCCCATCACTAAAGTAGATTCTACTTTAAGGAGATAACTCATCCCCAGTTGTTACTTAAATTCCTTCCAACCTGGGGGGCTCATTTTCTGGCACTATATCTGGCAGTATTTCTCTGCTATTCATAGAGTTTTCAACAGCTAATTGTTTTGGGAGTGAGCTGCCGTGTCCTTCTCCCTAGTCTGTCTTAGTCTAGAAGCTCAGCTGAAACCTGCCCACCATGGGTGACCCTGCAGGTATCTATAATACTGGTAGCATAGCTTTCAGCATCACAGCAATACACAAGCCCCCACAGTACAATAAACTGACAGAAACATAAGAGGATTCATGTTAGGAACTTTTACATTCATTGTTGTTGTTAGGTGCCATTGAGTCAGTATCTGACTCATAGCGACCCAACATACAACAGGGGAAACACTATTGTCAGTGCTTCTCTGCTGTTTATAGGGTTTTCAATGGCAGAATGATTTTTGGGAGTGAGTTGCTGGGTCTGTCTTCCAAGCCTACAGCACCTGCTGTTCCCAGGTGGTCTCCCATGCAAGTACTAACCAGGCCCGATCCTGCTTAGCTTTCAAGATCTGACAGGATCTGATGCCACAGGGCTATGCCTGCAGGTCTTTCACATTCATTAAAAATGCTAAAAAAGTAAAAAGGCAAAAAACAAGCCACAGAAAGAAAACATTTGTAATACATAACCAAAGATTCAAATCCATAATACATAATGAATTTTTATCAATCAATAAGGAATAGACAGAGAAATCAATAATGGGCATGTGTTTAATAATTACTTTACAGTGGAGGATATGTAAGTGCCCAATAAGGATATGAAAAGATCTATATCATTTATTATCAAAGGAATTAAGATTAAGATCAAATAAGGGGGTTTTCGGTGCTGAGGCTGGGGCTGCGGGCTGCATCTTCCTTCTTGCTGCACAGCCTTTCTGTTTCTTGGTGTTTTTTCAATGTCGTAATGCCTGCTTCATGCTTCATGCTTCTTTTCCTCTATCTTTTTCTTCAGAATAGAGTCTATCCTCTGTTATCCTGACCCTTTTCATTCATAGAGTCACAGAGAGGAAGCTTCTGCCATTTTGACTCCCTCACTCCATCTCGTTTTTAAAAACGAGAAGTTTTTAAAAACGAGAAGTCCTAGAAGTTTCTATTATACTTTTGTTATGAATGACCTACATACGAAGAGTTGTCCTAGAAACTTACTAAATCAAATGTTGCCCTGTAAAGTACTAGTTGAAGTAATTATTTAAGACCCTGGCATTCAAGTTGCCACATCCTTTCCCAGTTTTCTACTCTCTGTACACACAATCAATGGCATATTTTGGATGGATTGGTGTATTGATATACTCAAATTGAAATCAATAACTGGTAAAATTCTGTTCCAAAAAATCAGCCTCATTGCTTGACTAAAATGCTTTTGCCACTTTTTAAAAACAAAGCTGACCAGTTAATAGTGTTAAATTGGTTTGTAGAGATAGCTTAACTGTTGCCCTCACATGCTTTCAGTTGCTGTTCAACCAAGGGGAAAGTTCAATCTCTGGAGAGAAATGTCTTTATTGATTACTACACCAGCAGCAATTACACTCAAATGGAGGCTAGTAAGATGGTAAGCTCTCTTATTCCCTAATCACAGTTACCTGGAGAACAACCACATGTGCCCGCTTTGCTCTCATGCCCTGGATACTCTGAGGCCAGTGCATTTCTATTATCGTTAGTGCTGCCCTTCTCTGTTATATAGATACTGTCCATGTTCTGAATATGTGCGAGGAAAATACACAGAAGACAGGAAAGAGTTCAGGACCCTAGGATCTTCTCTCTCTACTGAGTGTAATTCATGCGGTGGGTGAGCACAATGAGATGTCCTCCATGTTTTATAATCACCCAACGTACACTGTTGTTCCGTGGGCAACAATCAACAGTCAGAAGAGGTTTGTTTGTTTCAAGTGATAGTCTATCTGTGTGCATGTTGTTATTCTTACATTTCAAGATTAGTTCCAAACCTGAATTTTATCCAGACTGACATCTTCAGAACTGAAAAATCTAGTGCACAAAGCATAGAGGTTTGATTCACTAAAAATGTATGGGAGCACACTGGTGTGATTAAGTACTCACCCCTGAAACAATCAGCCATTGAAAACCCTATGAATAGCAGAGATGGACTGACAACAGTGCTGGGCATGGCACAGTGTCAGGGAATGTTTTGTCCTGTTGTACATAAGGTCCCATAAGCTGGACAAGGCACCTACAGCAAGCAGACAGAAAGAAAGCTCATTCTTCCACTAGAGGGCACCCTGACATATTAAATTCAAGCAATGCTTTCCACACACACACACACACACACACACACACACATACACACACGATGAATCAAACTTTTAGAAAACATGGATTTATTTGGTATAGTCAGAGAACATTATAAAAACATAGAAATATCTAATTAGAGCTCTGTTGGATGGAAAGCACTAAGGAAAATGCAAAGCTGATTTTTTAATTAATTGATTAATTTACCCACTTACCCAATCATTTGTCTATACACATCCTGACAAAATTATTCCCCTAAAGCATTTCAGAATGAGAAAGTAACTCCAGAAATCATAATTATTATTTTGGTTTTACACATGGACATTGAGGCTCAAAGAGGAAAATGGATTTCCCGAAGTCCACTTCATTAATTGTTGCTTGCGACAGAACTAGACCCTAGATCCTCCCAATTCATGATTCCATGCCCTAGTCATGATTAAATTTCAAGGTATCATAGGAGTTCAAAATGAAATAAACTTCTGTTTCTGAGAATTCAGTAAACATCATCTGCATTATTGGTACAAAATAGTACGTGATCTTGTTCTGTTTGTCTTTTATCTTATTCTTTTCCAAGTTTTGTGCTTCGGACTCCTTGAACTTGGCTCTCCCTGTGATAACTAATGGAATTTCAGTTTTAGGCCTCAAAAATCCATAGGCCTTTGTAAATATTGGTGAAATAAACTTCTATAAATAAGACAGGAAAAATGTTGCATTTTCTCCCTGCGCCTTCAGGGGAAAAAGCAAATGGTATTATACATGATAAAAATGTTGCTGTAAATGCTATTTCTCAATGCTAAAAGGAGCTTGGTAAAAACATCTGGATTTCAGATATTGATGTCATATTCTACATTTTCATTTTTAAGCTAGAAGGGAATCACCAACATTTCCCTTTTCTGAAACCTGCTCATGGTATAATAACTCGGATAGAGTTCTTATTAAAGAGTGTGAGAGTCTTGTCTCACCTAAATGAATGATATCCAGAAGCACTGCTCACTGCCCACATTCTCTTTGAGCTGAGTCAAAAAACAAGTTTTCTTTACTTTTAAAAAAGTGACATTGTTTTCCTCTGCACACTCACATCTCCAGCACTATTATTTTATGTGTTAGCTTGCGATGGTAATTCCTAAATGATGGATTGAAGTTTGGTGATTCTACGTCTCTTCATGCTGAGTGGCTATTGTTCTGTGGCTGACTCAGAGCCACTGAACTGTCAGAGAGGAGCCTGAGATGAGTGGATTAGTCATGCTCTTGTTGACTTCATCATAAAACTACTGGGCATGGTCTTTGCTCCCTTGATCTAGGACCATGAAGGAAATAACTGCTCCTCTGGCTACACACGACAGTCAATACAACCTTGATGGATAGATTATGGATGGGGTTGTTGTTGTTGTTAGGTGCCATCGAGTCGGTATTCGACTCATAGTGACCCTCGAAGGGTTTTCGTTTTCAATGGCTGACTGTTTCGGGATTGCCTTGGGAGTGGATTGCCAGGCCCTTCTCCCATTTTTGTGGTGCTGGGAATTGAACTCCGGACCTCAGAGACTGCAGAGCAGCGCTCTACCAACTGAGCTAAATCCCAGCCCTATGGATGGGGGGGTGAGTGAAATGTCAATTCGATTCCTCCAGGTCCATGGTTGCTGAAAAAATAGTCTTCTGAATTCCAAAATGCAATTGCTTATATGTGTGTGGCAAATAAGAATTCAGAAATAAAAATCTACTGGTTTCTCTATGTGTAGTTATTGCTTCCATAGGCAATCAATGAGTTGGGGGTGAAGGTCTTAAGAGTAGTGGAATAAGCTCATTCTTCTCTCTCCTCCTCTCAGCCTGTGCTTCCTTCTATCAAAATTCCTGTCATGTTGTATCATAATCAATGATTTCCATTTTGTTTCTACCTCAGCACAGTGTACACCTCAAGCATAAGGACTCTATCTTGTTTTTCATATAACTTCATTATTTAGCATGTAAGGATAAATCAATGTTTGTTAAATGAATGAGCTTTTTAGAGCCTGTAAAAGAAAAGAAAAATATATGACTATGTGAAGGCTAAATGTTTGCCAAAACTCAAACTGTATAAGCAAGAAAACATTTGCCAAAAATGTTTGGCCCAGTCTATACAGACTTTGAGAGTCCTTACTGCAGCGAAATCTAGGAGCCTCCATCCTCCTGAGCATAACACTTAAATCCTTTAGAGCAGAGCTAGAAAGGCATGCATAAAATAAAGAACTCATCTGGTATTATAATATAAGCATGTATTTGGGGTAAAAGACACAACACAAACCACACTTGTCATTTTTATTACACAATCTACAGAAAGCAAAGATTTACAAAATATTTTTGGTTAAGGGGCCTATGAACAAGAGATTGATTTTCCCGAGTTGAGGAGCGAAGGCCCCAGGAGGGGCATGAGATTTTTATGTTGATCTAACATGAGCTTGGGTTTTAAAGAGCTGGGAAACAATATGTTGGCATAAATTATTCTTCTGTTCCTGAGGCCCCCTGCTGCCTTGTGGAGAGTTGCAGAGCATATGAAACCCAGGGCCTTTACTAAGCAGGGGAATTGCTAATATTCATTCCAACCCGAGGGGCCTGGGGAAAGATTTCTGCAACTCAACCAGGTGTCCGAATTTTCCTTTGGTTTTCCTAGGGAAGATTGTTTTTTACCTCTCTAGCTCTAGGCATAGAGGCCAGTGCTTCTCACATAATTGTATCTTTACACAACTATCAGCTCCTTTGCTGCAGTCCTCCCAGAACACACAACCTTTGAAACCTCCTTCCAGGCATCTTTCTCCTCCTAGCCTATCGGTTAGCAGCCAGATTCCAAGCTATCTAATATTCTTTTACCTACAACTCTAATAGGGATAGCTCCTTCAAATTTATAAAACATTATTACATACATAATTCTTTAGGGAAAAAAGTCAGCAGTTAACTTGATAGCTGTATGCAAGAAGTGGAAATTGCTCATGCTGTAGGCTATCACATTTGTGACTAAGAACCTGAATCTGCTCAAGACTTTCAATCTAACTACAAGTTACAGTGAATATACAAGATCGAGAAATATGTTAAATGAAACCAAAAGGATTCCATCAGCTAAACATGTGCACTTTTACAAGACAAGTGACTTAGCTTATTTAACAACTAGTGTGGAAAAAGGGGAGGGGAAACTATCATAGATTAAAAGAGACATAGAGCCATGGAAATCAAATGTCATGTGTGTACTTTCTTGGATCTCAATTTAAATCAACTGCCAATGACATTTTTTGAGACAATCTGGGAATTGAAATACAATCTAAATATAAGAAGATATTAAGGAATAATTGTTTATTTTTAGTCACTCTCAAGTTTATCTTAAAATGGCTATTATTTTTTATAAAATTGACTTTCTAGTTACACTAATGAAATAAGATTATTATTTATAGATACATACTGAAGTATAAATGGGAGAAATAGTGTTTTGTCTAGAATTTTGTTTTAAATCCTCAAGCAAATATTCAAACAAAACAAAAATAGGAAATGAATGTTTGTATGTATATTCATAAAAAAATTAGCAAAATTTAATACTGTTATGTTGGCTGACAGGTACCTGGACCTGCTAATGGGAGTTAGGAATTTCAGGTAGGACTAGGGAAGTAGGGTCTGGAAATAGAGAACCACTGAAGCAAGATGGTCAGCAGGCAACCCGTTATGTCACGTGAGTTTCAGTCAGACTACCTCAATTTCACTTCCTTAAGTCACACTCTTCTAAAAAATACAAGTACCATGACTCAGCCGGCAGTCACTTAGCTAATCAATTTCTAGGTATAAACAAAAGAAACAACTGCCCTTTAACTTTGTTGAGCCAGCATACAGGTACCCCCTAACTGAGGACTGGCCTGCAGCTGTGCCACTAGGGTATCCGATCTCATCCGCTCTTAGAAGCTAAGTGGGGTTGGGCCTGGTTAGTACTTGGATGGGAGATCGCCTGGGAACACCAGGTGCTGTAGGCTTGGGAGAGGGACTTGCAACACACTCCCAAAAAGGAATCTGCCATTGAAGACCCTATGAATAGCAGAGAAGCACTGATAATAGTGTTTTGCCTTTTGTCTGTAGGGTCACTATGAGTCAGACACCAACTCCACAGCACCTAAAAACAACTGAGAACTAATGTACTAAAGCCAGCTCAAAAGGTACAATCCAAAGAAAGAGACCATAAAACCCCGAAAATATCTCCACTTAAGCTACCTCGTTGAGACCGGCTTCTTTCCATGAAGGCTTTGTCTATCTGTTTAATAAATCTCATGTGTTCTTGCTTGCCTTTGCTTTCTGTGTGTTTATTCCTGGGTCTGTGGACCCTGAAGTTCAGCACCTGAGAAGAAACTCCAGCCTCAGGGTTATTTTACTAATTTCTCTGTAGTTGTGAATAATTGGAAATTTCTACAAATAAAAAAAAAAAGAAAAAAATTCTGTAATTCTAAAAAGACAGAATAAGAGTGAGCTGACCATGGTGTTGATTTCTGCTGAGGGATGTGGTAAACCAGTACATTTCCCACTAACATAGTGATCAGGGGTCACTGGAATTTTGGTGAGAGCTGCTCTGAGGCAAGAAGGGAGTAGAGGGGGAATTTGGGATTGAGAAGGACTTTTTTCCCCACCAAGGAGAGAGACTTGGCATTTTTAAAATCTGGTGCAATGAGAGGTTGAATAGACAAAAGAAGAAAAAAGTAGGATAGGATTTCCAAGTAAGTAGGAGAGGGCGAGAGCCAAGGAATAGAAGCAAGGATTGGCCTGGGTAGGAAAAGAGGAAGATTCCCTATTAGAAAGAAAAAGGATAGAATGGATGTAGATGTAGCCAGTTGACATGTTTGAATTAAAAAAAAAAGAGGGATTTTATTATCTAATGATTTGTGTTTTCTATGTAAAGTGGGACGCCTGCGACCATAGCCCTGTGGCATCCGATCCTGATCCCATCAGATCTCAGAAGCTAAGCAGGGTCGGGCCTGGTTAGTACTTGGATGGGACACTGCCTGGGAACACCAGGTGCTGTAGGCTTGGGATATGGACCCTGCAACCCACTCCCAAAAATAAATCTGCCATTGAAAACCCTATAACAGCAGAGAAGCACTGACAATACTGTTTTGCCTGCTGTACATAGGGTCGCTATGAGTCGGATACCAACTCAACGGCACCTAACAACAACAACATGTAAAGTGGGAGAATTTGGAGTGGGAGGTGTTTCAGGATGTTGTTGATCATAATTTATAGTTTCATCAATTCTCCTTGTGGTTCAAATGCCCATACAGTAGCTCTTGGCTGTAAAGGTGCTCTTCCAGATGCAGGAAAGAAGAAAGAAATCTGTGAGCATCAAGGCTGAGGTTTTATCTAACAGGGTAACAGAGCAGGGCAGAGATGGTAGGGAATATGAGATGTCAAAAGAAATGTTGCTGAACTAAATGATCATCCAAGTAAGTTGGGCAAGAAAGAAAAAGGTTTCGTGGGTTTGTTACTGGATTTGAGAGTGCAACCTCAATTCCCAGGTTTAGGCTTGATGGCTCATCTCCAATGTGCCAATTAAAGAGAGGAGTAAGCTGGAAAAGCAGAGGAAGGAGATTTAATCAACGTACACATTGGGAAGAGGAACAGGTAACCCCAAGTTTGTCTTTGGGGAACTTACATGAGCTTCAGGTTTAAAAAGGGGAAAAGTTGGGAGCGAGAGCAAGAGATCTGTCTAATGAAGCAATCCTGCTCAGGGTGTTTTTAGAATACTCTCTGTCATCCCTGGAGGGGTTTGTTTGTAGTTTCTTGTCAAAGGACATATTTATCAATTACAGCTTCTTGGATACAAACTGGCTGCAGATTTAGGACAAGGGCTGGAGACCTTCAGATGTCTCCTAGGAGTCTGCTATGCTTTTCAATAAAGGCAGTTTATAAGTGCCTCTTAGTGTGGGGCATTTACAGAAAGTAAAAGGCTAGTGGATCAGCAAGCACTAGGAAGTCTGCACATTTCATTTAGCAAGTTCAAAGGGAAGTAGGCTATGGTCAGGGAGGTGGACACACTCCAATTAGCAAGTTTGGAAATGGGTGTTTGTGGGGGATTTGACCACAAGGTATGAGTGTGAGTTGATGGCAATGAGGTGTGAAGGAAGTTAAATAAATAATTGGATTGGAAGTCAGTTTTCAGCATTAATGTCCGTCCATTTGGGAAGAAGTTCCTAACAGTCCTTGCTCCAAGAATAATAAGCCAAAATTAACAGGCTGCAATAATGCAGGGCACCTGGAGGGAACAAAGCACCCATAAAATAATGGTGTCATCATGATCTTTCAGGATTCCTATGCCTAGGTAGTTCATGCACTATTTTTCACCCTTACAACATTCTCACAGTGCAAAAAGGGACAGTTACTAAGAACTACAAGACAGAAGGCTTGTATTTCATTACAATAGGGTTCTCAAAAGTTAATTGATTCTTATTTGTCTTTTTACGCGTAGAAGCAGCCAGCCTAGTGACCTCTTGGGCAAAGAAGGCAGGCTGGACCTCAGAGCCTGCACCATAACCTATTCTGTAACTCTTTTTCCCAGCTGGCTGTGAATGCTCAGGACAGGTGTTCTCACAGGAAGACCTCCTTCCACCAGAGTCATGGGCTAAATCTACCACCGGGTTGCTAATGAGCTGAGGCTGTGACACAGTTATTCAGTGTGGTTCAGTCCCTCCCACTGAGCTTGCTCAGCCTCACCCCATTCCTATGCTGGCCTAGACCCAGGTCTAAGTATGCCCAGCCTACCAGTGAGAGGAGGATACTCAGTTGAATGAGGCCAGATATGCCTACATCGCCTTTCCTCCTTCCACCTATCCTTACTCTCCAATCAGCCTCCCTTCCCCCACTTGCCAATGGGAGAGAGACACCTGGTTCTCTGCAGTCTGCCACTACTCAAGTTTATTTAAGCACATCCAATGGTCTCGTCTTAATGTTCAGTTGGGAGGGAGTCACCAAGAAGAAACTCTATGCAGAGTATCTGTCATCATCTTTTAAACAGTATCTATGGAGCACTACTGTAGGCTAAACACTGGGCCCAGGAATAGAAAACAGAGCAACCATAAACATTCTTCTTTCCATTTACTAAAACAGAAACATACAACTTTCCCTTTCACTAGATAAGGATGACTGAATCCGAAGAAATTGAAACAAAATAAAAGAAAAAACACAGCTGACACATTGAAATATCATAATATTGTTATCACAAACACAAAAGGTTATTCTAGGGTTTATAAATAAAATGTTGCATTTAGGCTAAATAAAATTTATAATGGGGCCTTCAAGATCCCATTCTCCAATGCCAGGGACTGATGGAGGAAGGGGGTCATGTCAGGGGCTAATGATTCTCAGAGGCATTGCTAACTGATATATACATAATAGATAAGATCCAACTTCCCTGTTATTTCATGCACACTCTAACAGAGGGAACAACTTGGAAATACTAGTCCACTCTCATTAGTTTTCATTATTAATAGGTAGATTCAACCAACAAAGTTATAATCTACTACATATCATGAACTATAGCCATAAAATGTCTCTGCAATATTTAACAACATAATATCTTTTAAGTCATTTTAGAGCAATGGATTTTCCATCTGGAAATGCTCTATATGTAC
Source organism: Pedetes capensis (assembly GCA_007922755.1). Taxonomy (NCBI): domain Eukaryota; kingdom Metazoa; phylum Chordata; class Mammalia; order Rodentia; family Pedetidae; genus Pedetes; species Pedetes capensis. The sequence goes on from VMDO01006522.1 coordinate 31,930, forward strand.
TTCAAAACCTCAAGCACAGGCTTGCTGTTTTCCAGTGAGTTTAGACCACCATATTTTTGCCTTACTTCCCCTAATTCAGGGAAATTCCAACAACACTCTGTTTTGTCACAGATATCCAGATTCGTATAATCGCATGCTTGTACTCTGCCCTATGCTTCAGTCTGTTTCTGAGGCACACATGAAAGGTTATCAACAGGAAAAGTATTCTACACAGAAACAACAATAAGCCTGTACTTTTTCTATCTCATTTTCTAATGGCCACATTTGGCCTGGATACCAGGAAAAAGGAGACTCTTTCTCATTGCTTCTGCTATGTAAGCCCATCAAGAGTCAATCTGGGATTAGCATGGTTTCAGGATCCAGGCAATACTGTTGTTGTGTTGTATGTGCCCTAGAAGCATGTCTGGCTCATAGGGACCCTGTATACAACGGAATGAAACACTACCTGACACTGTACCAAGCACATGATCTTTTGTATGTTTAAGCCTATTGTTGCAGACAATGTCAATCCATCCAGTTGAGGGTCTTCTCTTTTTCAGTTGACTTACCACTCTCCCACACATGGTGTCCTTCTCCAGGGATTGGTCCCTCCTGACTACATGTCTAAAATACTTAGGACACAGTCTAGCCATCCTTGCTTCCAAGAAGCACTCTGGTTGCACTTCTTCTAGGACAGATCTATTAGTTCTTTTGGCAGTCCATGGCATATTCAATATTCGTCTCCAGTACCATAATTCAAAAGCATCAATTCTCCTATCTCCCTTATTCAACACCCAGCTTTCACAACCACATGGGGCAACTGAAAATACCATCATATGACTCAGGCACACCTTCGTCTTTTCTTTTCAACACTTCAAAAAGGTCTTTTGCAACAGCTTTTTCCAATGTAATGCATCTTTTGATTTTTTGACTACATCTTCCATGGGTGTTGATTGTGGAACCAAGTAAAGCAAAATCTTGGACAACTCAACCTTTTCTCCATTTATCATGAAGTTGCTTACTCATCCAGTTGTAAGGATTTTTGTTTTGCTGATGTTGAGGCTCAATCCTTACTGAAGGCTGTGTTCTTTGATCTTTACCAGTAAATGTTTCAGATCCTCTTCTGTTTCAACAAGCAGAGTTGTGTCATATGTATAATACAGGTTGTTAATGAGTCTTCCTCCAATCATGATGCCATGTTCTTCTTTATAAAGTCCATCTTCTCAGAGTATTTGCTCAGCATAGAGATTGAAGAGGCATGCTGATAGGATACAGCTTTGCCACACAGATTTTTTGCCTTTAAACCAGGCAATGTTTCCTTGTTCAGTTCAAATGACTGCCTCCTGGTCCATGTACAGATTCCTTGCGAATACAATGAAGTGCTCTGGTATTCTCATTATTCACAAGGTCATCCATAATTTGTTATGATTCACACAGTCCAATGCCTTTGCATAGTCAATAAAACATAGATAGACATCTTTTTGGTATTTTCTGTTTTGGCTAATATCCATCTGACCTCAGTAATGAGGTCCCTGGTTCCCCACTGTCTTCTGAATCTGACTTGATTTTCTGGCAGTTCTCTATATATTACTGCAGTGGTTTATGAGTGATCTTTAGCAAAATTTTACTTGCATGTGATATTAAAGATATCATTTGATAGTTTCCACATTTGGTTGGATTCCCTTTCTTGGGAATAGGCACTACTATGGATCTCTTCCAGTCAGTTGACCACATAGCTGTTTCCCAAATTTCTTGGCATAAACAAGTTAGCCCCTCCAGTGGTGCATCTATTTGTGGAAACATCTCTATTGGTTTTCCATCAATTCTCGGAGTCTTCTGTTACACCAATGCCTTCAAGGCAGCTTCTACTTCATCTTTCAGTACCTTTGGTTCTTCATCATATACAACCTTTTGAAATGGTTGGTTACTCACCAATTTTTTTTGGTATTAGGACTCTGTATATTCCTTCTATCTTATTTTGATGTTTCCTGTGTCATTTAATATTTTCTGTTTAGAATCCTTCACTATTACCAATCAAGACTAGAATTTTTCTTCAATTACTTAAGCTTGAGAAAAATAGGGCATGCTTTTCCCTTTTGTTCTTCTATCTCTAGTTTTTTGTACATGTCATTATAATATTTGATTTTGTTTTCTTGAGCTGCCCTTTGAAATCTTCTGTTTAGTTCCTTAACTTCATCAAGTCTTCCTTTTACTTTAGCTGTTCAGATTGCAGAAGCTGGTAAAAATCTTCCCTGTTTCCATTTGTAGTCTTAGTGATGGGTGCATAAATTTGATTAATAGTCATAGTAACTGGCCTTCCTTGTAGACAAATGGATATCATTCTATCACTGACAACATTGTACTTCAGACAGACCTTGATATATCTTTTTTGATGATAAATGCAACCTCTTTTATCTTTAATTTGTCATTCTCAGAATAGTGGACCATATGATTATCTGATTCAAAACTCAAAACTGTCTGTGCCAGTTCATTTTTACTCACTGATCCCTAGAAAGTTGATGTTTATCCACTTCATTTCTCTTTTGATGATTTCTAATTTTAATTGGTTCATACTATGTATTCCATGTTCCAATCATTAATGGGTGTTTACAGTTGTTTCTTCTTGAGTCATGCTACATTAGCAAATGGAGGTCCTTAGAGCTTTATGCCATTTCTGTCATTATGGTAAACTCTACTTTGAGGAGACAACTCTTCCCTGGTCATTTCTTGAATGTCCAGCCTAGGGTGTCATTTTCTGGCAATATATCTGACAGTGTTTCTCTGCTATTAATAGGATTTTCAATGGCTAACTGTTTTGGGATGGGCTGCCAGGTCCTGCTCCCTAGTCCGTCTTAGTCTGGAAGCTCAGCTGAAACCTGTCCACCATGGGTGACCCTCTTGATATGTGTAATACTGGTAGTGTAGCTTTCAGCATCACCCCAACACACCAGCCCCCATAGTACGGCAAATTGACAGAAATGTGGAAGCATGCAATGTTAAGTCCTCTAATGATCTGACTATAGACAGTAGAATTTAAAGGGGCAAAAGAATTGAAGAATGTAAAGGGGCAAAAAGGGTCTTTAATATGATTCCAGAGGGTGAAAGTCTTTGGTAGATCTTCTAATTTAATGAATTGTTATTATTTTCTAAACATTTTTGCATATATAGTATTGATTGCTGAAAAATTTTCCCTTCTTTAATTGCAAAATTTCAAGGTATACAAACTTTTACACTAATTGCAAATATACAGATTTAAACATCATTGTAAAATTTAAAGTATGTTTGGAAATAAAAAGAAAAACATAGCACTTACTTATATCCAAGTAGGTTAGATATGTCTTTCACCATATCATCTCCCAACTTATTCTGAGAGTGTCCAAACCAGTGTTTCCTCCAAATGAACTCAATACCTATAATGTCGCCAATGTTAATGTTTGTATCAGTTAATTTTGTGTAAATCATGGCTGGTTTAACTTTTCCACTGTAAACAGAAAAGGAAAACTCACATGCAGGTACTGGTGATTACAATGTGGACTGAAAGAAAACATGTCTATCTGTGTACTGTGGAAAAGAAATCTGCATTTGTTGGCATTTGCTTGTAGATCTGTTCTTTCTACTCACATTTATCAGTCTCAGAATAGCATGGTTGTGAAGTTTGAAGGCAGGATGAGATGAATAGAAAGCTAAGCCAGCTGATTTTTAGGGGATGTCCACAAAGGCATTACTGTGATGAGTTCTCCACAGTGAAGGATCTGTTATTGGCTTTTTAGTATTGGAAATCAGATTTTGACACCAGAAAATGAGGAAGTTATCTCTGTTGGACTAAATTCACACAGGACTGATCTATAAAACAGAAACCTGTTTATCAATTCACAAAGGAAAATGCTTCCTTTTTAAAAACCAAAATGCTCTCTTCCCCTTTCCCTGGTTCCCTCTTTATCCATAGAAAAAGAATTGTCAAGCAAACTAATAATCACAGATTTTTTAGTGAGCTACCTAATGGAGGTGAGAGAAGTAGACTACTTTGAGGCATAAGGCATATTCCATCTGAGCCTAAATGAAACCTATGAAATCTTCCTTCCCCAAAATGCAAAAATACTTCTCTATGGTCCAGCTTGCTTGTGGTAACAAAATCAACCTCTCTCATCTCTATGAGGGTCACCTGACTCCTATGTTCTGTGTCCATTGATAATCATTCTCCTTCTGATGACACAGTCCAGTTATTGGTTGTGTCAATGACATAAAATTAGCTATGGTGGTGGTTGTTAGGTGCCATTGATTCGGTATCCAACTCATAGCAACCCAATGTACAACAGGCTGAACACTATTGTTAGTGCTTCTCTGCTATTCATAGGGTTTTCATTGGCTGATAGTTTTGGGAGTGGGTTGCTGGGTCCTTCTCTCAAGCCTACAGCACCTGGTATTGGTCTCCTATCCAAGCACTAAGCAGGCCTGACCTTATTTAGCTTCTGAGATCTGATGAGATTGGATGCCATGGTGATATGGCTGCAAGTTTTAGCTACAGTTAGTAACTAACTATGGTACTGTCCACTCTAAACCTGTCTCTTTGTTGCTCCCTCCTAAATCACTTTGCCTTATTTTCTTCATAATGTATCGCTTTGTTATTTTATCATTTGATTCCTTTAACTCTAATAAAAACTCCATGTAAGAAGGACCTGAGCCTGAGTCCTCAGTAATTAGAACATTTCCAGACACAATGAAGGCATTTAAATGTTTGTGGAATGAAAGAACAAGTGTTGCTATTCCTAGAGTCTGTCTCCTTCCATTAAAAGTAGAATTAATTGATTTAATTACCAGAGGGTATATTTTCTTCTCAGTTTCTTTCTTTCTTCCCCCATCTCTCTCTTGTGCTCTCTCCCCTTCCTTCCTTCCTTCCTTTCTTTCCTGCTTTTTCTTCTTCTCCTTCCTTCCCTCCCTCCCCTTCTCTTTCCTTCCTTCTTTCTTTCTTTCTTTCTTTCTTTCTTTCTTTCTTTCTTCTATTTTTTCTTTTCTTTTCTTTTCTTTTCTTTTCTTTTCTTTGTTTTTCTAAGGGATAGGACCCAGGGCCTTGTACATGCTAGGCAAGTGTTCTACCACTGAGCTATACCTTCAGCTGCTTTTTTATTTTTATCTTTTTATTTTGAGATAAGGTCTTACTAAATTGTATGGACTAGCTCTGGCCTCTAACTTGCAATCCTCTTGCCTCAGCCTCCTAAGTAGCTGGTGTTACAGGTATGTGTCATAGCATCTTCCTTTTAAAATTTCTTTTTATTTTGAGACAAGATCTTGCCAAATTGTGCAGGATGCCTCTAGCCCTGAACTTGAAATCTTCCTGCCTCCACCTTCCCAAGTCACTGCAATTACAGGTGTGTACCATGACATCGCCTTCAGCCTTAGCACTGTGGTGTCCAATCCCATCAGATCTCAGAAGCTAAATAGGGTTGGGTCTGGTTAGTACTTGGATGGGAGACTGCCTGTGAACACCAGATACTGTAGGCTTAGGAGAAGGACTTGGCCATCCACTCCCAAAAATCAATCCGTCATGGAAAACCCTACGAATAGCAGAGAAGCATTGACAACAGAGTTTCGCCTGTTGTATGTTGGGTTGCTAGGAGTTGGACACCGACTCAATGGCAACTAACAACCACCACCACCATACATCTGGCTTTCTTTCCAACTTTTTAAGGGTAACCTTCCTTTCATGCCTCCACTCAGTACAGTGCAGTCTTTCATGAAAGTATAATCAGAGGCCAACTAACTAAACTATAACCTTCAGTGAAACTGGACTTTTAAAGCTTGTCTGAAGAGTAGGAATATGTTACCATACAAATCCATTTAATTGAGTTCATGTTAAGATGAAAATTCTCTTATAACCTAAAATGCTTAATTATTCATAAAATAGGATTGGGAAACTATAAACAATATCAAAAACTCTTTAGCCATTACAGAAGGGAGGACAGAGATATGGAAACACCCCTACAAATCTTAGACAGAGTTGTTGTTGTTGTTAGGCGCCATCAAGTCATGTCCAACTCATAGCGGCCCCCGTAGGGTTTTCAATGGCTAATTGTTTTGGGATTGCCTCAGGAATGGATTGCCACATCCTTCTCCCATTTTTGCAGTGCTGGGAATCGAACCAGAGACCTCAGAGACTGCAGGGCAGTGCTCTATCAACTGAGCTAAATCCTAGCCCCCTTAAATAGAGTAGAAACTACATATTCAAAACAACCTACCCCAGGCTAGATACCTTTGCACAGCACACAAACCATATAGTCCCACCCAGTGTTCTGACAGCCTGAGAGTCACTGGCATACTGCTGTGTTGACCCCCTCTCAGAGGCATGTTTAATGGACCCCTGAAAAATAGGAAGGAACAGGATATGCTGAAACCAGGAAGAATATTTTGAACAAAGGAAGAGCAAGGTAAAGTCAGGAAGAGATGAAAGAGTGGGATCTGTTCAATGCTGAGAAGTGCAAACAGGATAACTCACTGAATTTAAGACAAGCGAAGGTAGGAGCCATGGCTAGAAAGATGGGCTGCAGATCTGTATTTTCAGGTCACCATTTCCCCCAAGTTCTGTAGGCACCTCAAACTTAACATGTTAGGAACTGAATCCACCATCTTACTCTAAACTACGTTACAAGCTCAGCAAGGGCACATTGTCCACAGACAGAATGGTTCTTGACTCCTTGCTGTTCTGTATTCTTCATATTCACTCACCAGGTTCTGTTTTGCTTCAACATCCTAACAATCTCTGCAGTATCTCCATTTCTCTCTACTTTTCTGCCTGGGTTATTGCAACAATTATCTAACAGATACCCTGCCTCCTCATCTTGCTTCTTTAATCCATGTAGCAACTAGAGTGATTTTTCTATAAAAACCAATTAATAATCTTCACAACTCTCAATGGCTTTCCATTCACTCAGAGGTGCATTAACCAGGATCCAGATGATCAACAACTTTGTATTTGTTGTTGTTGTTGTTGCTGTTAGGTGCCGTCGAGTGGGTATCCGACTCATAGCGACCCTCATAGGGTTTTCAATGGCTGTTTCGGGATTGCCTTGGGAGTGGATTGCCAGGCCCTTTTCCCATTTTTGTGGTGCTGGGAATTGTACTCAGGACCTCAGAGACTGCAGCGCAGCACGCTACCAACTGAGCTAAATCCCAGCCCAACTTTGTATTTGGTGCCTGTAAATTTGCAGTTGCACTAATGCAAGGCGGTAAGTAGAAACTCTGCTAGAGTAATAAAACTGATGCATCCCACAACTGAGAAAATAACCACAAAATCTCTGCTTTGTGAGCCTGAGCCTAGAATCTGAAGATGATGGCAATCATAGAGATAAGACACCTAATCCATTCATCTGCTCGCAAAATGGTAACATGTAATTAGTGTGTATAATGATAGTTCTGAAATGAAGTACAGAATTAAATAATCGAAGTGAAGTATTTGAAACAAAAATGCTAAGGCTGATCAAGTGAAAGATTAAGAGAAACTCAAGCTAAAAGGGAAATTTCACAAAAGATACACAGTAAACAATCTGTGCTGAATTACTCCTACTTTCAACATCCTAATACGTGATATGTTTCTATGGCACTACTTAGATTGTTGTTGTTAGGTGCCTTGGAGACAAGTCGACTCATAGTGACTTATACAGGGGTTTCATTGGTGAATTGTTTTGGCATTGCTTCAGGAGTGGACTGCCACATTCTTCTCCTTTTTTTGCAGTGCTGGGGATCAAACCTGGGTCCTCACAGAGTGCAGAGCAGCACTCTACCAGCTGGGCTAAACCCTATCCCTGCTATTCAGCTTATTAAAAATTCAGCAGTTGACATGCATGTCTTATTTCATATGTAATGTGTAACATAAAAATAAAAATACATGTTCAAATATTTATAACATTCAGTGGATTAGAAGTAGCCCTGTGTACTCTATGTAAATTTTTTTCCACTTTATTACTCAGATCTGTATTTTCAGATCATCATTTCCCCCAAGTCCTATAGGCACCTCAAACTTAACATGTTAGAAACTGAATCCACCATCTTGCTCTAAACTATGTTACAAGCTCAGCAAGGGCACATCATCCACAGACAGAATGGTTCTTGACTCCTTGCTGTTCTGTATTCTTCATATTCACTCACCAAGTTCTGTTTTGCTTCAACATCCTAACAATCTCTGTACTATCTCCATTTCTCTCTACTTTTCTGCCTGGGTTATTGCAACAATTATCTAACAGATACCCTGCCATCTCATCTTGCTTCTTTAATCCATGTAGCAACTAGAGTGCTTTTTCTATAAAAACCAACTCTCAGAGGTGAAGCCTAAACTCTCCACATGGCACACGAAGCTCTTCCTTTACCATTTCTCCCAGCTTATCTTCCCTAGCTTATCTCATATTCCTCTCTGCCTGTCTCTACAGACCTGGCTGAGTGCTGCTTCTTTCAGCATCTGATCTTTCTTGCTTACAGGAATTACATACAGGTTCCTCTTACTCCAGCCCTCTCTGCTTCTCCTTCTTACTCTCTGTAAGGAATCAGCTTAGAATCACTTTCCCTCAAAAGGCTCCAGCCCCAGCTTGTGGGATTTTCTTCTCTATAGTCTGCACTTAACTTGTATGTCTCCTAATAGAGAGTTTATTACTGGAGACCGAAACTGAGATTTTATTTACTGCCTTCTCCACTCGCCTAAATTCAATGAAGGAACTCATAGCATTTTTCTTCACACACCCCAGTCTGGCCCAATGCCCAGTTACTCAGTAGATGCTCAATAAAAACTACTGATTTTTTCAAGATAAGTACTGTAAAGCATTACAGTAAAATGCAATACTATGGATACCGACTCAAGGGCACCTAACAACAACAACAACAACAACAACAACAATAACATACTACACTATAATACACTGTAATACTTATGGGCAAATGAGAAAAGAGACCCTGTGTTTAAAAATAATATGATCTATTAATTTCCATAGTTTTTTGTTGTTAGGTGCCATCGAGTCAGTATCTGACTCATAGTGACCCTCATAGGGTTTTCAATGGCTAACTGTTTCAGGATTGCCTTGGGAGTGGATTGCCAGGTCCTTCTCCCATTTTTGCAGTGCTGGGAATTGAACTCAGGACCTCAGAGACTGCAGTGCAGTGCTTTACCAACTGAGCTAAATCCCAGCCCCCACCATAGTTTTTCAGATGAACTCTATTAGTAAAATGATCCACTCTTGGGAAAACGTCTCTGGAACAATAGAGCCAATTTCCTTGGTGACAGAAAATAAGAGAAAGTTTGGTAATTAGAAATGTTTCCCTTCAATAAATTCATGACATATTGTTAAATTATAATACATCTTCACAATCTAAATCAAGAATTTGTATGAAAAACAACTAAGTTGCTTAACAGTCCATCATGTGTTTTCCAAACAAAATAAAACAAAAGCAACTGAGGGAAAAAGAAAAACCACCTGTTAGGAAAATGAACAAAGGCCATGAATAGACAATCCACAGAAGAGGAAACTCAAACAGTCAACAATTATGGAAAAAGCTGCTCAGTCTCACTAGTTGCCAGAGATATGTTAATTAAAACAATTCATACATAGTAGATTTGCAAATTTTTTTTAAAAGTGGCAATACTAAGTATGGGTGAAGTCAGGAGTACGGACATTCTCATTATGTGTCAAAAAGAAAATCAAATTTTACAATTTTATAAAGTTTATTATGCATGTGAAAGAATATTTCCCACACCAGGAGTCCTCCAGCGAGAGGTGGTAAGAACCCTCTAACAGCACGTGTAGCACAGTTTATAAGCCATAAAGGAGGAATCATCTGATCTTTCTTGTAACTATTATACATTACCATTCTTTTGGGGGGGGGGCACGAACAGCTGTTAAAGCTGACGTGTCTACAGCTGATTGGCTTAATTTGCTAAATCACACAGACAAGGAGGTGAAGCTTACATTTTTATGTTTTGTTTATGATAAAAGCTAGTCTATTGAGAATTCAGGAAGACTTTTTTGGCTACGTGGTTATGTGCGGTTGGCCTTGAGTTATATCTGAACATGATATTCCTTTTTATTTACCAATTGGTAGACATTTTAGACAGTGGTTTGGTAATGTCTAACGGAGATGGAAATGCACACAAACATTGATTACTTTTCTTCTGTTATATGCCATAAAGAAATTCCTACTCAAGCACCTAAGGAGACATACTAAAAAGTGTTTATGGCATATACTAGAAACAACCAAAACTCATGTTAGAAGGAAAATGAATAAATAACTTGTGGCTGATTCCTACAAAATGGATACACTAAATCTATATACATCAGTGCAGATCTTAGGTTTATAATATTTAATGAAAATAGCAAATCTAGAAAGATACTTATAATATGGTGCCATTTATTTGATCTATATACCAAATTCATTCCAAACTGCTTTAGGGGAGGTAACAAAGTGAATATAAAGTACTTCAATTCTTTAATTTTACCTGTGTGTTTTAAATCTAAAGTAAAACTCAAAAAAAAAAGTTGGCTTAAAAATATCTAGATAGTAATTCTAGTATTTGCTATTTCAGGTGTTAAGCTTTTAATTTCATAAACCATGAACTATTAGGCTAGAACTGTAGTAACATATCCCAGTTAAAACTCCATTTCTAATGAAGGAATTTTTATTTGCAGTAAAGTAATAAGGGTTCATATTTATTATGTGCTTAACAATAAGCACTTTATGTGCCCGTAACTCATTCTTCACAGACTATCTTATTATTATGCTTTTATTCTCCATATTTTACAGATGAGGGACTGAAGCAACAATTTGTCAAAATGTTGTTCACCTAGTAAATATTGGAGCAAGAATGTGAATACAGGTGTCTTGTCACTACAACCTCCTCTAATTTAATTTAAGACTATTTGGGTAAGTATAATAAAACAAGGGGGCTGGGATTTAGCTCAGTTGGTAGAGAGCTGCGCTGCAGTCTCTGAGGTCCCAAGTTCAATTCCCAGCACCCCAAAAATGGGAGAAGGACCTGGCAATCCACTCCCAAGGCAATCCAGAAAAAAACAGTCAGCCTTTGAAAACCCTATGAGGGTTGCTATGAGTCGGATACCGACTCGATGGCACCTAACAACAACAACAACAATAAAACAAGGAAATTGACGTGTTTTCCAGTTTGTAACCAAAAGTAGCATCCATGTGGCTCAGGAGCCAGCTCCCAAGGATTCTCAGTCCTTATCGCTGAATGTACAATGACTCTATGGGCCTGCTTCTATCCGCCTTCAGTGTAGTAAAAGCCAGGGTGTCTTAGCCACTCTGAGCAGCATCTGCGGCAGGCAGAAGGGAGTAGTGGGAGAGACGGCATCTGCTTGGGAAATGCCAGTGTTTGGCAATCAAGCTTTCTGAGACTGGTGGTTCAGCAGGACACGTTGCGAACAAGGACAGGATACCAAGAGGACAGTCTGCATGTATGTCCTTGCCATGCTCTGCAGCAGGAAGGAAACACCTTTTCCTGTTCCAACCCTGCACCTACCCAAAAAATTTTATTACAATAAACTTCAGTGTGAAAGCCCATGTTTCCTACTCTGACAAAAATTAGGTCTCAAAAGGATATGAAAGGAAATCTTTCCCACTTCCCACTATAAAATAGATTTTCTTTCTTCTTTTTATAGTGATAACCAAAGGAAAAGTATACTTAGTTCAGATCTGGCACCATGTGCTTTATGACCTAAACAAAACCAGATTTAGTCACAGTTTTGTCACATATTGATCTGTATGAAACTCCTGTGAGTATGTGTGCCTTAGTTTTGCTCTATATAAATAATTACATTTTAATAAAATACTTTTCATGTTCTAAGTAAATAGTAATATGTTTGGTTGTAGGTATTGATTGGTCTAACCTTCTCAGGGCGTCTTTGAAGATGACTTTTAAAACATATAAGCAGAAAAAATTTTCCCTAGACTTATGCCTATTAAAGAGTATTACCTAACTACTGCATAAAAATAGCCAAAAAAGCAAGTTTGGATATAATCTTCAAAAGAGCTGAAACAATCAGAATATGAAGAGCTTGCTTAATTATTTCAGTCCTTCAACAATCCTGGCTGCAGTTCAGTGCTCAGCACAGAAACAATCCATTATTTCCCAAATGGTAGATGCAATTTTTCTTTGCTACATATTCAACAGCTCCAATTTTCAGCTGTTTGATCATGTTTCAAAAAATTACTTTCTAATTAAATTATACTGCAAAATCCTTTATTTACTGCTTTAGGAGATTGGTAGGATCAACAAGGATAAGCAATAAAAGCATCAGGAGTGAAAATGCTTTCAGCAATGATTTTAAGTGTGGTTACATGGAAAGGAGGAAGCCACTTCTGTGAAAATAATTGCTGATTAATTGGTAGCAATTAACTGGTAACTGATTGCTTGAACCATTTCTTAGAAAGAACAACTTTAAATGACAATTTCTTGACTTGGCAGCCAGATCTAGTGTCTTAGCTTGGATATTGCATAACATTTGCCAGTGATACATACCATTTTTTGTACTAAAAATTCTTTTGTGATTCTAAAGGGACATCAAGCAGAGTAAATACACAAAAGCAAATACAGATGACTTTGTGCTTTGACACCAATATTCCGAAAACACTTCCTGGGATCTCTTACAGGTATTACTGTGCACACAGTACCTTCACTTTAGACCAATTAATGCTCTGTCCCTGTGTTTCTACAAGAAAGACTGAAGTCCCTTCAATAAATCACAAAACAGCCAGCAACATGAACCAGTGCTGAACTTAAAGGTATGACAGATGAGTGTTATCATAAAGAGTGCTAAAGACAAATAAATTTTTGTCATTTTCAAGCATGACATTATTGCCACCAATAATTGGGATATTACAATAATAAGTAAGATAGATCTAAAGATATTTGTGGGCTGGGATTTAGCTCAGTGGGTAGAGCCCTGCGCTGCAGTCTCTGAGGTCCCGAGTTCAATTCCCAGCACCACAAAAGTGGGAGAAGCGCCTGGCAATCCACTCCCAAGGCAATCCCGAAACAGTCAGCCATTGAAAACCCTATGAGGGTCACTATGAGTCGGATACGGACTCAATGGCACCTAACAACAACAACAACAACAACAACAACAAAGACATTTGTATATGCTGAAGTTATCATAGCATTCTTGCCACTGACACATACTTCATTTTACAATAGCAACATATTTACTGAATGGCATGGACTATTCTTCCAATGACTTATACAGCTTAGTTGATCTTTGAGAAATTCGATTTCAGTTTAGTGTATGTGGTAAATCATTATTCTATAATAATGGTCACCAATGAATAACTCTTCTGAGGTCCCTACTCCTTTGCAATATCATGTTACTATTTCTTTCATCAAGAGATTGAGCCTACTTTTCTACTCCTCCTGGATGACAGTCTGTTCTTGTGACTTGCTTTAACCAATAGGATGTGGAGGGACCAATATTGTGCAAGTTCTAAGGCCTCAGTCTTAAGATACCTTTCTGCATCCACTCTTTCTCTCTCATAACCAGGCTTCCATATTAAGAAATCCAGACTAACTGGCTGGGGAGAAATAATAGGTCACTTACAAGAGAACATCAGTCCTAAGCCTCCAGTCATGGAAGGCCATTTTGGACTTTTCTGCTAGCTTAGCCCAGACTAGCCCCCAGCTAGCTGCAATCACATGAGTGACTCCAATTACCACCACATGAAGCAGAATTTTAGCAGAACTCTTCCTGAATCCTGACCCTCAAAACCATGGGCAATAAAATGAGGGAGCATAATTTCAGAAGTGTAAAATAGTCCACAGAGATCAATAATTGGCATTGTCTGTTTACTTTTTTTCTTAAGCAAGGACTTCTCTTACATTGCATTCACTTACTGTGTATATATAAAGAGAGAGTTATATTTATGAGTGTGATTTAGACAAGATGTTGTTAGAATATAGTGAACTATTAATTTTAAAAGTGATAGTTTCTTAGTAATAAATATAATGTAAAATAGATTGATTAAAGCCTCAACACTAATGTAAAGGCTTACTGTGGACGATAAATGTGCTTTTAATTCAGTAAAGCTGTAGGAAATCGTGTGTCTCACAATGAAAGCTTATGATAAATGCATGTTTCACTTGAATTTATCCTTTGTAGAATTTCATATGATCTGTGTATAATGCTTACTATCTTTATGTAAAGAAGTCTTATGTTCTATATTTTATTCTGATAGAGAAAAGAGTTTAAGTCATAATATGGAAAATGATGAAGTAAGTTTTATGATAGCCCATTTTGGTATGAATTTTGCTTATCTTTGATACATACAATTGGCTTTAATTTTCATTTGCATACCTATAGATTTACCAGGTATGTTTTCTAAAGCAATCTTTACAAATTGTCGTTGTTGTTAGGTGCCATCGAGTCAGTATCCGACTCATAGTGACCCTCTGTACAACAGGGGAAACACTATTGTCAGTGCTTCTCTGCTGTTCATAGGGTTTTCAATGGCAGATTAATTTTTGGGAGGGGTTTGCCAGGTCCTTCTCCCAAGCCTACAGCTTCTGGTGTTCCCAGGTGGTCTCCCATCCAGGTACTAACCAGATCTGACCCTGCTTAGCTTCCGAGATCTGACGGGATCGGATGCCACAGGGCTACAGCTATTTCTAATTACATGTAGTCTTCCAGAGCAAATATTAAAACTGTGTAATTTGTGTTGAGTGAAGAAGAAACCTGAGTCACTCTCAATGTTATAATCTTTGTATCTTCTCTTTACACCAGCCAAATGAAAGAGCAAGTGATTGCATCATTTAGATACCCTGACTATATGGAATCAAGTGGTGAGATATTTAGGATCATCCAAATATTCAGTATCCTATTATCATATATCTACATCATATGCTTATTATGTATTCTCATTTTTATGTGATACATTTCATTACATATGTGATGACGAAATGCAGTGATTGAATGGGCTTCCCAAATAATACCTTTTGGGTACCTTTATAACTCAATACCCTACAGATGTTATTATTGGGAAGCACTATAAAAGGTCGAATACTCTTTGTTCAGTTTGTGATTATAGCACCCAGGGTGATTCTGTTAAAAGTAAGGCAAGCCATATCTCTCCTCTGCTTAAAACTCTCTCATGGCCCCCATCTCACTTGGGTAAAAACTGAAGTCTTTACTTCTGTCCATAGGGTCCTATGTTAGCTCCCTCTGCCTCTTTCCTTCTCCAACCTTATGCCTTACTATTCTCTTCTCTTTTACTTTACTCCAGCCACAATGAGCTCCTCACTGCTATGAACCTGTCAGCCAGACTCCTGTCTTACGCCTTTTGCACTTGCTGGACCCATTGCCCTGGAATGCCTTTCTGGTGGGCCCATAGGGCTAATTCCTTTAAGGTCATCTTTTCTGAAAGGACTCGTTTGTCATCCTATGAAAACTCTCCTTTTCACATTTTGTCTTCACCGTGGCCAACACATCACATGCCCTTTCATGCTTTATAGTATCTCCTTAGCATTTATACTCTTTGTTCATTGGTTCTCTAATAAGTTAGCAAATTAACTCTTCCAAGGAGGAATTTTTGTTTTTTGCATTCATTCCTGTATCTGCTGTTCTTACAACAATGTCTGGCATATAGTAAGCACTCAATGCATATTTGTTGGTGAATAAACACACTCTCTTTGTTTATGTTATTAACTGCTATATGCTAGACATGTGTAAGGCACTGGGGATACAAAGGTAATTAAGACACATAGCCCATATTGCAGAGCTCACAACTGGTAGAAGAGCTTCACATGTGTAACTGGGTTTGAGTGGAAATACATTTTGATACACACAGGTACTACATAACATTTTCATCAACAGTGATGACATATGACATATGATGGTAGTTGTTGTTGTTGTTGTTGTTGTTGTTGTTGTTGTTTAGATGCCATCGAGTCATGTCTGACTCATAGCGACCCTCATAGAGTTTTCAATAGCTAATTGTTTTGGGATTTCCTTGGGACTGGATTGCCACATCCTTCTCCCATTTTTGCGGTGTTGGGGATGGAACTTGGGACCTCAGAGACTGCAGAGCAGTGCTCTGCCAACTGAGCTAAATTCCAGCCCCTCATGATGGTAGTTACATTAGACTAGGTCATCCAATGATATTTAAGCTGTCTTAACTTGTGTAAATACACTCAATTATGTTCATAGAATAATGAAATCACATAACAACACTTTCCTTAGAATAGATCTTCATTATTTTCATGACTATATATTATGGACAGAAGTTGGTAGAGCTCATCTAAGGAGGAAACCAAGTAAACATATATCAGAAGGCTTTGTATTTTAGAAAATATTTACCTTCCTTATAAGCATTGGAGTCACATTTAAATAAAGGTGTAATTAAGTCTTCACATCTTAGCATATGCTTCCTTCCGTTGGGTATAAGTCAAAATGAACATAAGCATTAATAGTCCCAGTACCTGAAATAGATAAAAGCAGGATAAATGAGTCTAAGAATCTCTATGATTCAATACAATTTCTGTCTATGTTAAAAACTTAACCAATCTCGAATAAGATATATGTGGCATTTATATGAGTAATATCAATAAACTTGGCATCTGAGCAGTCTAGCCTGATTCCATTTGGAGTGTTACTTAAAAAACAGCCCAGCTAGATCCAACCAGAGAGAAAGCACTGTGTCTATTAAACCAAAACCTGTTCTTTTGAAAAGCACTTTAATAGTGGTATTTTTTGGAAGCACTGATGGTGAAAGCAAGGTATCTTTTCCTATAATGGTCAACTATCTTTCAGGACAAAGTACAGACACAAACACTGAGTCTATAAACGTCGAGTCTGTATATATTTCAATGTCAGATTCCTGTGTATAAGTAAGACCAGGTCATGACAACACCAACATAGCTAAGAAAGTCAGAAAAATCACAGTAGCTATTCTAGGGTCTGTATGAAATATGGTATATACAATGGTGTGGGTTGCAGAGGATCTCAAAAAGCAATAGGTATACAATGCAATATAGTCTTTTCAATAGGTAAAGATGAGTCTACAAAGCAATGCAGTTAAACAATAGAATCTTAGTCCTCAGTTAAGGATCACTTAGTTGTACTTCAGTATAACACAGATGAAAAACCTAAAGCCCAGAGAAATGAAGTGACTCAACAGGGTCACCATATGCTAAAGGGAAACTGGACTTGGAAGGCCAGGTATCCAGATTCTCAGCCCCAGTATCTTATATTCAAATGTTTATTAAAATAAGGGTAAAACATCTGTCAGTCTCTAAAACGATGTGACCACTGACATATTTGCATTTCTGCATTTGACAATTATTTATATAGCCAAGTGTGGTGGTGCATGCCTATAATCCCAGAACTTTGGAGGTTAAAGCAGAAGGATCCCAAATTTGAGGCTAGCCTAGACTACCTTGTCTAAAAAAAAAAAAAAAAAAGGCAATCATGTATGAAGCACTTATTAAGTGCTAGGAACTACGTTCAGCATTACAATAGAAAAATAAGACCTCACTTTGTTCTCACAGAGTTTTCATTTTAGTGGGGAAGGCACTCTAATCCAGTGCACTCAGTGCCAAGACAGAGGTGAGCACAGGTGCTATTCACATAGGTTCTGTGCAATTACAGAGAAGCAACATATATTAACCCAGTCTTGGGGAATTAGGACATGCTTTGGTTTGTTGTTGTTAGGTGCCATCAAGTTAGATCCAACTCATAGTGACCCTAAGTACAACAGAAAGAAACACTACCCAACACTACACCATGCACATGATCTTTTCATGTTTGACCCCAATATTGCAGCCACTATGTTTCTTCATATTTTGAGTCATGCTACATCAGTCAAAGGAGGTCCCAGGGGCTTTACTCCATTCCCATTATTAAGGTTGATTCTACTTTGAGGAAGGAACTCTTCCCTGGTTGTTTCTTGAATGCCTTCCAGCCTAGGGGTTCATTTTTCAGCAGTGCTTCTCTGATATTCATAAGGTTTTCAATGGGTAATTGCTTTGGAAGTAGGCTGCTGGATCCTCCTCCCTAGTCTGTCTTAGTCTGGAAGCTTAGCTGAAACCTGTTCACCAAGGGTGTCCCTGCTGGTATCTGAAATACCAGTGGCACAGCTTTCACATGACAGCAACGTGCAAGCCCCTTAGCACAACAAGCTGCCAGACACTTGGGGGATGCTTTGGCTAGAGATGGGAAACACAAGTAGACACCTGGGGGAACCGAAGAAGCAGCCAGGGTAAAGATGGAGTAGGCAGCACCCTAGAGGAGAACAGAGAATGTATATGGACTCCAGGTGAGAGAGGTAAGCACATTTGGGAAACTATGCAGTCATCCCTCAGTATCCATGGGGATCTGGCTCCAGGACTCCATATAGATTTCAAAATCTGTGGATGCTCAAGTTTCTTACATAAAATGGTATAATATTTACATATAATCTGTGCACATAATCCCAGATACTTTAAATCATCTCTGCATTACTTATAGTATCTGATAGAGTGTAATAGATGATATGTAAACAGGTGTTATACTGTATTGCTTAGGGAATAATGATGAGGAAAAAATGTTTGTGCATGTTTAATACAGATGCAACTGTTGTAGGCCTAACTTGAACAATGCTTAAACAAATGCTAGAGAGAGAGAGGGGAGAAGCATGTCATTCATGTGGATTTAACATAGTGCTTGGCATGCAGTTAAATTCAAATTTTGGTTTTTGGAACTTTCTGCAATTTTTTTTTCCCAATTTACAGCTGGTTGAATCAGTGAAGATACACAGGGCCAACTGGAACTAGTTTACTAAGGCTGGTGTGCAGAGTTCTGGAATTTGGCAAAAGATGAAGACAGCAGGAGCCAGATGTCATTTGAGCCGGATCAAGGAGTTTGGACAGGATCTGGTTGTCCATGGGAAACTGTTGCAAATTTGTAAAAGGGAGTTAGTTATGATTGTGGCGGAATTCCAAAGGGAATAAGAGAGACTTGAGGCTTAAGGAGGACTTTATTAGTACTGGTACTTGACTCAGTGGAATCATTTCCAGAGACAGAGCCCCGAACAGAAAATGCTTGGATCTCTTATAGGGTCCCTGAGCCGGGAGGGCTTACAAAAGCGATAATGGCTGAGAACAGATAAAGCAAAGTTGCAGAAGCAGGTAGAGGGTGGTCAGGTGGTTAGTTATCTCTCACAATTTACAGGAAGAGAAGGGAAGGACTTAAATTCCTCCAGGCTAGAACAAAGAAATATACATGATATAGAGTAAGCAGTTCCATTAAACTGAAATAGCTCTGCTGTTAGTAGAATTTACTAGGTCATTTTTAAGAAACCAAAGTGATTTTGACACATGTTATTTATAACAAGTTAAGCAGTCTCCAGCTGAACAAACAGTGCTTTAATAGAAGAAGCAGTGCTTTAATAAGGAACTACTGGCTTGTCGGAGAGGGGAGGGTCTTTGTCCGGGAGCCTGTTTCAGGAACGGATGTATATTTTAGAAAAATCTCCTCATTGTGGTGTGGAGAGTGGGGTCCCAGAACAGAGGACCCAGAGCAGCACTGCATCTGACCCCTCTGCAAATGGAAATGAGGCATAAGCAAGAAATGAATGTCTGCGCCGCAGCTGTGGGTATTTATTGCCTCAGCACACTTAGCCTGTCATAGGATTTATGTGCTCATTTTTGTTTTTCTAATATGATCACTAAAAGAAACATCACGGATTGGGAGAGTAGTGGAGCCCTAGGATGGAACCATGATGAACACCAACCAGTAAAAGAAGGCAGAAGAAAAGAAACTCAAGCAGCAGCCTGAAGAGGAACAGTCAGATAAATAGGACAACCAAGAAGTTGTGGTCTGGATATGAAGGAATGAGACAGATCGGGGGAAATGGGCATATTTCAGTCCCAACAGGCGGAGCTATGAGGAAGAGCTTAATGACGCCAGAGAAAAAGTGAACAAATGAGAAAAGTCCCTGAAGAGAGCAGGAGAAGGAAAACAACGTGCATCTGAAAAAACCATCCATACTTAAAAAGGAAAGGAGAAAACATTTATCTCACAATCTTCAACTTCAGGAAGAGGTTTTTTTGTTTGTTTGTTTGTTTTGTTTTTTTGTTTTTCTCTGTTAATGTGCAAATGCTGATTATACACAGCTTTCTGATGAAGTCAAGATCCCTGGATAGAAATGTCCATATATAGATATGCCTGAAGTTATACTACACACGCAGTTGTCTGAGATCTGCACTTAGTCCCCCTCCCCTCCCCTCAATTCTTTTCCTCCTCCTCCTCTACCTAGTAGTCTATTCACAGGCACCTCTGGGTCCCATAACTATTCAGATGGGGAAGCATGGTGGCCTGGTCATCTGTGATGAGATGACAGAAAGAGATGCAGAGAAGAGACTAGGCTGTTCCTTTAGTTGCTTCTCCTTTAGGCCTAGTCTCTGTATTCCCAGGAGGTTCCAGTTTCCCTCATCCAAAACCCTCTTCCACTCTTCACCTTGGGCCTCCAAGGCAGCCTGTTCAAGTCAGTAAACAATTCATTCAGCAAACAAGTTTCCTTCATCTTCCACAGGCCCCTGCTGACTTCCTGTAAGCCACTGCTGCTTCCTTACCAGACTCAAAAGAGCCAGCAGCTCAGGCCCTAGGATCAATGAAGAAACATGCAAAAATTTAACAGCCAATTTTTCTTCAAGAGAAGATGAACTTGATTTCATCCTTTGTGCACAAAGATGTGCTGTAAGGACTTCCTTGCACCCCAGCCTTCTCTGACAGAGTGGGAAGAGAAGATGGAGTAGTGTATGTGCGGAGGGAGTATTCAGTTCTTGGGTTCCTTCTCTAGGCTGTTCACCACGGTCAGTGCTCAAACACCTCCCTGGAGCTCCTGCCACTCTCCATGCATCACCTTGCATTTTCTTCACAGCACCGGCTGACCCCTAACACTGTCTTATTCACTTATTTGCAGCGTGTACTTTGTCAGAGCAGAAACTCTGACTGGCTCACAAGTCTCATCTTCAGTGCCTAGAACAGTAATCAGCTCACAGTGAGCGCTGAATAAAATACTATTTAAATGAATGAATGAATCTTACCTAAAAAATTATAAAGTAGCTGGGCATGGTGACACATGCCTGTAATTTCAGCATTCGCGAGGCTGGGACAGGAGGATTACAAGTTTGGGGCCAATCTTGGCCACATAGCATGGCCCTGTCACAAAACAAAAAAAAAAGAAAATAAGCAAAATTTAAAAATCCACACACATATACAATCAGATTTTACTCCACTGTATTTTAGGGTAGGAAATTATTTTATGTGGTAGAGCATTCAGAGATTTGTGAGTGTCTTAAGAGTTGTTGTTGTGCTGTTAGGTGCCGTTGAGTTGGTATCCAACTCATAGTGACCCTCATAGGGTTTTCAATGGCTGACTGTTTCAGGAGTGCCTTGGAAGTGGATTGCCAGGCCCTTCTCCCACTTTTGTGGTGCTGGAAATTGAACTCGGGACCTCAGAGACTGTAGCACAGCGCTCTACTAACTGAGCTAAATCCCAGCCCCGTCTTGAGAGTATCACCCTCAAAAATAGCCAGTATTGTTTCAAATTCTTTCAGAAAACTCATAAGTGGATTTGCAAATGTTGTTAGGTGTCATCGAGTTGGTATCCGACTCACAGCAACCCAACATACAACAGAGGAAACAGTGTTGTTGTGATTCTCTGCTATTCATAGGATTTTCATGGCTGATTGGTTTTTGGGAGTGGGTTGCTGGGTCCGTTTTCCAATCCTACAGCACCTGGTGTTCCCAGGCGGTCTCCCATCCAAGTACTGACCAGGCCCAACCCTGCTTAGCTTCCAAGATCTGATGGGATCTGAAGCCACAGTGGTACGGCTGCAGGTGGCCAGTAGACCTGACTAATTCACTTCCATGGAGCTCTCTATCGGTGGGAAATGCATTTCATGTTCTAAACAACTAGCACTGGTAAGAAGGTAACAGCTTGTAATCATTGAAGATAGATTTACAATGCTGTGGATCGTAACTGAAATGGTCCACCACCTAACCAAGGCATTGTGATTATGAGCCCATGTGGACACACTGCCACCAAGTGGTGCTTCATATAACCACAGGCTCCTTCATAAGAAGAATTTCCCTTTGGGGGCCACCATACACAAATGTTTGGGCTGGGATTTAGCTCAGTTGGTAGAGCGTGGCTCTGCAGTCTCTGAGGTCTCGAGTTCAATTCCCAGCACCATAAAAATGGTAGAAGGACGTGGCAACCCTCTCCCAAGGCAATCCCGAAACAATCTGCCATTGAAAACCCTATGAAGGTCGCTATGAGTCGGGCACGACTTGATGGCACTTAACAACAACAACAAATACACAAGTGTTTATTGTTCACATGCTCAGTACTTGTCCAGGTTTTAAAAAAGGGACATGAGATTGTCCAAAATTCCACATGTTATAATTCAAAATCAATGAGATAATTTTTTTAAAAAATTCAATTCTTCTTATCACAAGAACTTCAGTAAAATAAGCTACCTCAGCACCAAAGACATGGGCATTATTTTGTATTGATGTATTCCAATGACCCATTAATTTAGTCAAAATTTTTTCAGCTTATATCTTCCATTTATAGAACTACCTAAGGATTTATTATAAATACTAAAGAAATAATTATTAAAGAAAACCAGTGTCTCAACATGCAAATGTTGTTGTTAGGTGCCAAGCAGTCAGTGTTTGACTCATAGCAACCCTATGTACAACAGGCAAAACACTATTGTTAATGCTTCTCTGCTATTCATAGGATTTTCAATGGCAGATTTCCAGATCCTTCTCCCAAGCCTACAGCACCTGGTGTTCCCAGGCAGTCTCCCATCCAAGTACCAACCACACACGACCATGCTTAGCTTCTGAGATCTGATGGAATTGGATGCCACAGTGGTATGGCTGTGGGTGTTTCTGACATTGTTTTTAGGTTGTTGTTAGGTGCTGTTGAGTCATTTCTGACTCATAGCAACCCTCATAGTGTTTCCAATGGCTGATTTTTTCAGTATTGCCTCAGGAGTGGATTGCCACATTGCTCTACCATTTTTGGGGTGCTGGGAAGTGAACTTGGGACCTCAGAGACTGCAGAGCAGTGCTCTACCAACTAAGTCCCAGCCCTTTCTGACATTGTTGTTAGGTGACGTCAAGTCGGTATCTGAATCATAGTGACCCTCATAGGGTTTTCAATGGCTGACTGTTTCATAATTGCCCTGGGAGTGGGTTGCCACGTCTTTCTCCTATTTTGCGGTGCTGGGAATCGAACTCGGGACCTCAGAGACTGCAGAGCAGCACTCTACCAACTGAGCTAAATCCCAGCTTTCTGACATTAGTAGGCTATAAATGTTGAGTATAAGAGAGAAAAATTAATTTCATAATTAACATGGAAATTTCTTCCTTAAATTGAGAAATTGATCATACCATTCAATATTTTGTCCAAGGTGACAATTTACCCAAGAATAATTTTAAAAACCTGCTTTGTCATAATCTGTTTTTGTTAGGTGTCATTGAGTCAGGTCCAACTCATAGCAATTCTGTGTACAACAGAACAAAACACTCCTCAACACTGTATCATGCCTGGCAGGCACTATATTAGCCTTTCTCTGCTAGTCATAGGATTTTCCATGGCTGATTATTTCGGGATTGTTTCAGGAATGGGATGCCATGTCCTTCTCCCATTTTTGTGGGTGCTAGGGATCAAACCCAGGGCCTCCAACCACACAGAGCAGCACTCTGTCAACTGAGCTAAGCCCAAGCCCCATTATAATATATGTGGTTCACAATAAATGAAAATAAATGGGAAATGGATAACTCATCTGAGTCCCTGGAATACAAATGATGTAGTTAACCAGATGGAGGATTTCCATGAATATGCATTAATACCTTGTAAACATAAAGAACTCATACTTGTGTAAGGAACTTTATTCACCTCATCCATTACATATGTCCCTCTGCCATTTGCCATCTGTTTTCCACTCAGGAATGTTGACAGGGGTCATCTTGTCTGTTCTGAAATGTGAGACTTGAATGACTCAACAATTAACTTCACTGATCTCCTGTTTCAAGTGGAAAGAGATTTAAGAAAAAAAAATTAAAATTATTTAAAATTTAATAGAATTATTCTAAACTCTACTTCAAATTCTTTTGCCAAATATCATTATTATAAGGCTGCTCAAATTTTTATTCCTAAACTTAATTCTTAACAATTTTCTTCAACACATTTCTACTAAAGAAATAGTTACTGTTACATTTCAGAAAAGTATCAAAAATTATTAAGACATTATAAAATCCAATATACAAGCTTAATCATAAAAGAAATAAAAATCTTTGGTTTTTAAAGCAATGTTAACAAGTCAATGTTAGGAGTTTAAATCAAATTTTAGCGAATCTTACTTTTATATAGTATTTTTCAGTTGCCAGCACAATTCACGAAAATTATCTTATTTGAGGCTTAGAAATATGCTATAAGAGTGACAAAAATAGCAATTGTTTATCTCCCTTTATCAATGAAGAACAGAGGTTAGAATCTCATCATATGAAATATAAAAGCTAATATTAAAGATAATTTTATGATTATGTCAAATACTATTTTGTATTTCTTGCATTTATAACCAAATTCTTAAACATTTTAGAATACTATGAGTTTAAGGGATTTTAAGATGAAGTTTTGCTATGTAGCCCAGACTGGCCTCAAACTCATGATCCTCCTGTGTCAGTCTCCAGAGTACTAGGATTACAAGTATATGTTACCATGCCTGGCCTGTGATTTTTTGTTATTAAAAGAAAAATTAAAAGGCACACCTATAAGCAATTATATTGAAAAATACTCTAACCAACAAATAGCAAACTGGACAATAGTGACTCTTATAACTGAGAAGCAACATATTTAGATTCCTATGAAATTTGCCTGTGTTAATAATAATAAGCAATTAATCAATAACTTGCCAGCTAATTAAAGAATCCCCAAGACTGTAAGCTAACAATTATGAGAGTCATAAGTTCGCTTACATAGTACTTGCAATAGCTAATACTCCTATATGACTGTGCTGGGTGTTGTAATTTCTTCAGCCCTCACAAAACTGTGAGGTAGATAGGTAGATAGGTATAAAATACTAATTTTATAAGTTGGGAAGAGGGGCTATCTAGAGGTCAAGTAACTTGCCCCAAAGTCCTGCAGCTAATGAGTACTGGAGCTGGGTTCTTAACTCTCCTGGCATTTGAAGTTGCTTACCCACTGGGTTCTCAAGTTGTGATGGCTTCTCAGAGGGAAATCAGAAGTGAGATTTGTTGAGGCAGGTATTAAAATTGTATTCAGACCTTCTAGGAAGCACTTTTCTACTAAACAATGCAATCCAAAGACAAAAGCATAACTCAGCTAATGCTCAAACCCAGATATTCCTTCATTCCATCTATTTTGGGCCCCACTGGAACCCCTCAAACACTGACTGTATTCCTGTTTCTACATCAGAAAAACTTATGTGGGAAACAGAATTTAGTAGAAAAAGTTTTGTTTATTCTTTTCTTATCATGAAAACAGTCTGAATCAGAAGAGTCTTAAGCAAGCCTTCAAGTGGCAAAATGGTAAGTATTGTAGGATCCAAGAATGCACGGTTGTCACAAAGGCCCCTAAAGAGTTTCATAAAGTAAAATAGGTACAAAAAGTATTTTTGTGCGTTTCACATTCAATCTAGTACACCCCTCTAGAGTAGCATATCAAAATAAAAGTGGGGAACTCCATAAAAGCATCCTGGAATCAAAAGAAGACTACTTGGACTCTAGCCATAAGGATAAAAACAAAAAATCAATGTCGACCACTTACAGAACAGGGAGGGTTAAGCTATCAAGGTTTAGCCTGGCCTTTCTCTTTGGGATGGATCTGTCTGGTGGAGAACTGGCAGCAGAAAGTATGCTGCCCCAGCTTTGTTCTTTTCTCAAGATCACTTTGGCTATTCTGGGCCTTCTGCAGTTCCATATAGATTTTAGGATTGTTTTCTCTACTTCAGTATAAAAATTGTAAATTATAGATGTTGTTGTTGCAGTTGTTGTTAGGTGCCATCCAGTTGGGTCCAACTCACAGAGACCCTCATAGGATTTTCAATAGCTGATTGTTTCAGGATTGCTCCAGGAGTGGATTGCCACATTCTTCTCCTAATATTTCATATATATATATATATATATATATATATATATATATATATATATATATATATATATATATAGTGTGTGTGTGTATGTAACATAATTTTTATATATAACTATGTATATGCAATACAGACAAAATGTAATTATAGCATGCCATGGTATTTTCAGTCACAACATATGGTTGTGAAAGCTGGACATTTAACAAGGGAGACAGGAGAAGAAGTGATGCTTTTGAATTATGGTGCTGTAAATGATTATTGAATATACCATGGAGTGCCAAAAGAACCAACAGATCTGTCCTAGGAGAAGTGCAACCAGAGTGCTCCTTGGAAGCAAAGATAGCTAGATGGTATCTTACATATTTTGGACATATAGTCAGGAGGGACCAATCCCTGAAGAAAGACATCACGTTTGGGAGAGTGGCAGGTCAACGAAAAAAAGGAAAACCCTCCACCAGATGGATTGACACAGTGTCTGCAACAATGGGCTTAAACATAAATAAGATCGTGTGCCTGGCACAGAATCAACGAGTGTTTCACCATGAATCAGACTCAATGGCATCTAACAACAACAAGATCCTATAATTACATTTTACATAAATTATATGTATATATATGGAACTCAGACAATTCGATAGCAAAAAAGCAAATAATCCAATTAAAAATATGCAAAGGACCTGAACAGACATTTTTCCAAAGAAAACATATGGCCAGTGAATATATGGAAAGCTGTGGAACATCAGTAATCATCATAGAAATATAAATCAAAACTATATTGGGGTATTACCTCACATTTCTTAGGATGGTGCCGCCTGGATGCCAGACCAGGCAAAATTCACCTGCACAGGCTAGGCTTGAAGCTGAGATGCAGCTCAGTAACCTAGCATGCCTCCTGCTACTTTGCCTCACTTTGCCCTCCAGTACAGCCAACAATGTTTTTAGCTCATATATTGGTTTCCATTGTAAATTTAAAGACTAAACCTCTAATTTTGAGGCATACCTCACAGTCCTTACATTGTTGTTGTTAGGTGCTGTCGAGTCGGTATCTGACTCATAGCGACCCTCATAGGGTTTTCAGTGGCTGACTGTTTCAGGATTGTCTTGGGAATGGATTGCCAGGTCCTTCTCCCATTTTTGCAGTGCTGGGAATTGAACTCAGGACCTCAGAGACTGCAGCGCAGCACTCTACCAGCTGAGTCAAATCCCAGCCCCACAGTCCTTATAGAATAACTTAACTCCCCGCCTTTGGAAGAGGAGGTTTCTAGTGACAATGCTGCTCCCTCTCTTCTCTTCCATATTCCATAGTCTGTCAGCTGCAATGTCACTTTCCTGCTGTCAAGATGGATAATATTCATCTTGTTCTATAATCATAATAAGTCCCCCATGTTTTGTCTGTAGGCAGGCTCCAAGAAGATGAAAATCAATAGAGTTTATATTATTGTGACTGGATAAATATTTTTGCCTTCAGAGCCAACTAGCATACTATAATTACATTTCCTTCCCTACATTTTCATAGTTCAGAAACTTGTTCCCTTCAACGGAGAATATGTAAATGAACTCTCTTTTCTAATACTTGAATTGCTCAAGATCAGTGTCATTTTAGCTTGCTGCATATTTGGATCATACTTCTCTTCTGCTGCTTTCCTTTGTCTGGATTCTCTAGTTGCCTTGTTTCCTCCTGCTGGAAGTGTAAACTTGTGCCTTCTTGAATAAATCCTTAGTGGATTTGGCTCCTTAATATTTCTTCTGCCTGGAATCCATTATAGTTCTCTTCTTGAATCGCACATATATCCCGTTCTAATTTCCATCAGGGATTTCGTATTTGGGTCATGGATTTTTAATACAGCCTTTTGCTTTCTCTAAAATGTCCAGCTTTAATTTTTTGCATTCTGTGACTTTTTTTCTTTTTTGTTCCAATTTCTCAACCAAATTATTCAGTCTATGGTATGGAGTTTGTTTGTAGCTTACCAGGATTATTTGCCATTTTGCACTTCCATAAGGAAGTAGTCATTAAAACAACACAGAGTCAGAGGAGACCAGGTGAGATGAAGCAAACTGGGCCACATTATAGGGTATTAAAGCTACTTTAGAAAATGCAGAAAGATTCACAGTTCTCGAAAAGTAACATGCTTGCTATAAAATCAATAAATTGAAATTTGATCAACAACTTAAATTGCCAATAAAGGATAGGGCTCTTTTAAAAAGTATGGTGTTGAGGAATATTATATAGCCATTGAAAATGTTTATAGAGAATTTGTAATGATATTTGTAATGGAGAAAAAATAAAATTCAAAGGAAGTATACCAAAATATTAACAAGTGAGATTGCAAGTGGTTTTTATTCTCTTTATACTTACCTATGGTCTCAATTTTTTGATAATGAGTATCAATTAGTTTTATAGTAATAAAGAAGTCACAAAAGAAAGGGCACTCCTTTACCAAATGATTGTTTTTTTATCTTATCATAATTAAAATAGCAAAAATTTATTGATTCTTATGTGTCACATATGAATATATATATACATACACACACGTGTGTGTATGTGTGTGTATATAGTATACAGATGTCACATATGAATATATATATTCATATATATGAATATATAGTCACATATGAATATATATATACATACACACACACACACACACGTGTGTGTGTGTATATAGTATACAGATATACCACCCTTAGCTTAGCTTCCAAGATCTCATCTGATCTTGGAAGCTAAGCAAGGCTGGGCCTGGTTAGTTCTTGGATGGGAGACTGACTGGGAATGCTGGGTACTATAGGCTTGGGAGAAGGATCAAGCAGTCCACTCCAGAAATAATAATCCATCAAAAACCCTATAAGTAGCACAGAAGCACTGGCTATAGTGGCAAGTATGGCATAGTGCTGGGAAGTGTTCTGTTCTGTTGTACATAAGGTCACCATGAGTTGGACCTGATATGAGAGCACCTAACAACATCTGTGTATATATGTCTATTAGCTAGCTTTTGCTAGGTTATGTTGTAGCAACAAATAGCTCCCAAATCTCTTTGACTTACAAAAATTAAAGTTTGTTTATTACTCGTATTATATTTTAGCTGCAGTAGTTTTAGGTTGGTTCTGGTCTACCAGTCTTTTTCATTGCAGTATCCTAGCTAAGTCCCTGTTCTGAACAGGTTTCTATTATAGCAGAGGAAAATTACACAACAGGTAAACCACATTCAGTCTCTTTGAGGTGTTCAGACTTGGCATTTTCTCTCCCATGCCATGTAGTCAAAGATAAGTGTGTAGAAAAGTCTTACAAGAAGGAGAATAAATAATAGGGAGCAGTAATACAATCTACCACGCAGACTTAAGGTTTTATATGTTCTAGAAGAATGACAACCTTTTATTGTTGTAATTTGCTTTTCTTTAATGATCAGAAAGTGTGAATTTCCTTGTGTGCATTTCTGGCCATTTGCACATTTTCTGTGGATGAGATTTTTGTGTCCTATGAGCATTTCTTCTATAAAGTTTGTTTCTTATTTGTTTGTAACAATTCTTTGAATAGTGAAGAAATTTGCTCCTGGCCAGAGAGAATTGGCAAATATATTGTAGTTTACTGTTTGTATTTTTGTCATATTTATTTTACTCTTGCTATATAAAAATTTTGCATTTTTTGTAATCAAAATTATCAGTCTTATTCTTAATGGGTTTGGGGTTTTGGTTTGTTTAGAAAGCCTTCCTCACTCCAAGATTATTAACAATTTCACTTTGTCTTCTTTTCTGTGGTTTCATTTTCTACTTAAAAATGTTCCCCCCCAACCTGGGATTTACTTTGGTAAAAGGTCTAAGATTTTTCATCTAGAATTTCAATGTTCTTGGCATAAATTCATGCAAATAGTCATTTTAATTTCTTCCTCATCTGAGGGTATTTTCCCTTGTTTACTTAAACTTGGCATCATGATTTCCTATTTTATTAGTTTTACTAAGCAACTGCCACATAGATTTATCAATTCACTATTTTTATAATGCATTAACTTTTTATTTTATTAATTAAATTCTTCCTTCAATTTTATTTATTCTTTTACTAGTTTCTCCAGCTCTGAGGCATTATATTTCAGCATATTCTGCAAGTGAAATGCTTTATTTCCTCTTTGACCTGAGTGTTCTTTAAGAAAATATTTGAAATATACCACATTACATGAAGCTAGTTTTACCTGATTAAGAAATCATGTAAATTGGCATATCAGCTCATTTTCCTAATTTCCACTTTCTAAAGGGTTATTTTTCTATATGTTACTATGAGCATCCTTTGTCAAATGACATAGAAAAGCTGGAAAATAGATTCAATAATTTATTCAAGAAATACTTATTTGGGTACCTATTATTTGCCAGATACTGTTAGTACTGGGATTCAGCAGCGGAAAAGGTTATCTTAGCCTTTATGGAGTGTATAGTTTAGGGGAGATATAGAGACAGACAATGGCAAGAACAAATAAACAAAATGTTCTACATGTTAAATAGTGACAAAGGCTGGAAGAGACACAGACATGGAAGGAATAAAGGTGCCTATGTGTTTAGGTGAAGAGGGGTTTGCAATTCAAATACGCATGCAAGTAAGACCTCATCTAAAAAGTCTCATTTGCTTTAAGACCTGAGAGGGTAAGAAGCAAAGCATGCGGACATCTGAGCAGAGCATATTCCAGGCAAAGGGAAGAATAAAAAATACAAGACGCTGCAAGGAAGTAGGGAGCCTATTGTGATTACAAAACTGTGAAGAGGCCATCCTGACTGGGGCCCATAAAACAAAGGAGGAAGGATCAGACTGCCCCACAAAACCTTGTCCTGTAATTTGAAAATCAAAAATCTCTGGGGGAAAAATGTGGTTTTTTTTTCCTTATTTATTTGCTGTTTAGTTTTCCATAACTCATTTGGCAGCAAAAACTGACTTAAGGCTATTGATAGTCGTTATCTTGATGTGAATAGTCACATTTTATTACATAAATATTCACTTGGTTGGTCATGTGGTATTGTCCCAGATTCTTCTGAGGGGGATGTTATTATAAAGTATATTTACCATAGTAGCTTCCTAAAATCCCTCCAAAATCTGAATTTTGGAATGTAGTTGGCCCCAGGGAGTTTGAATAAAGGGTTGCAGATGAGTAGCAGAAGTTGAAGAGGTAACCGAGGGCTAATGCATTTTGTACCTGGTTGATCATTGGAAGAGCTTTGGCTTTTACTCTGAAGTAAGATGGGAAATCTTTGTAGGGCTCTGAGCAGAAAAGTGACATGGACTAAGTTATGTGGGCTTCTGTACTGAGAATAGATCAAAACCGGGCAAAGGTAGCAGCTGGGAAGCCAGCAATGAGGCTACTATAGTATACTAGATAAGAGATAATGGTGGCTAAGACTTAGGTGGTAGCAGTGGAGGTTGTTAGAGGTGGTTAGGAACTAGATACATTTTGAAGGAAGATCCAAAAGGCAGTGAAAGATGATAGAAAGATAAGCAGGACACAAAACCTTTGGCTGGAGCACCTAGAAGACTAGACTTGCCTTTAATTGAGAGGAGAAAATTTGGAAGAGGAATAGATTTGTGGGTAGATACTGCAATTGAAGTTGTATATTTATAGGCTTGATATGAATTACATACCTAAGTAGAGATGTCACAGAGGCAGTTTCATGTATGAAACTGAAAATCAAGGGAGAAGTTGGGCTGTAAATACTGAATTCAGAAGCCATAAGCACAAAAGTTAGGTACTAGAGGACTTTCACTATTTATATTTCATTATTTAATTTTTGCTAGCTATGTAAGGGATGTATGTATATGGCTGAAATATATGCATTATTTAAATTTCATATAACTATATTTCATTAAATATTTTTATTTGGTACTCATTTCTCAACTACATGTTCATCCAGTTTAAATCCCATGGCCAATTATAACCACTCTCATGTGTACACCTTGGACTTCTCAGATGCTCTTACTTCACTTGGCTTAACCATGACTCTGGTTAAATCCAACACCTCTTCCTTCCTGAACCTGTGCAGATCAATGTGCCTGAGGAAAACTACATACCATGCTAAATTTCATTTTCAGTTTATGGTTGTTAAACTAAATAGAACCTTAAGCTGCCCAGACATCATATACTTTCATCCATCCATTTTCCCAACCACCCAGTCTATTTCATTTTTTCCCCTCTACTCAGACCTCCATCACTTCCTTGTTCATCAGACCTCTGGGCTGAAGACTACTTCCTATTTCAAGAAGAAAACAGAAACAAAGAAAAGAGATCTTCTAGCGGGGTATGGTGGCACATGCATGCCTATAATTCCAGCATCTTGTAGGTGGAGGCAGGAGAATCACAAGTTTGAGATCAGAGGCAGCATACATAACTTAGCGAGATCCTGTCTCAAAATAAAAAACAAAAGGCTGGAGGTGCAGCTCAGTTGTAGAGCACTTACAAAGTATATGCAAGAGAATGTAACCTGTAACCCCTCAATACTGAGAGGGAGAAAGGGAGAGAGAGAGGAAAGAAAGGAGAGAGAAGAGAGAAAGAGACAGAGAGGGAGGGAGGGAGGGAGGGAAGGAGGAAGGGAGAGAGAGAGAGAGAGAGAGAGAGAGAGAGAGAGAGAGAGAGAGAGAAACACTTTCCATGAGCTCCCAGCACCACATCTATCCAGCCCCCTGCTATACCTGCCCACCTACTCTGCCTTCTAAGAAATGAACTTTCCTTGCACCACACGAAGGCTGGTCTTTCCTCCTATGTAGAAGATGCCATCTGGTCTCCCCACTCAAGGGTAATACTAAGCAACATTCTTCTCTATTCCCTCTGTGTTACCAGTTTTCCTCCTCTTGACTGCATCATTCTCAGCAGCACACAAACTTGCTGTGATTTTGCTCATCCTACACTGGGTGCAGGATGTCACACTCCCCTGGGGTTCCTCCTGCTTGGCTGAGTAACTCTAGGCAGTCTTCTTGGCTTAGTTCCCTCTCATTTACCTGATTTCTTAATGAGAGGGCATTCTAGGACTCAGACCTTGGGCTGTCTCTCTGCTCTCCCTGCAGCCACTCTCTTGGGTGATCTCTGTATTCATGGATTTAAATATCATCTCATAGCAGACCAGGGCAGACTTTGCTCATTTCTTAATTCTGCCCTGACTAGTCTAATTGCTTTCAGTATTCATTCAAGACTGTATTGGGACAGGAAAATCATGCAAAATAGAGCACAGTTCCTGGAACATAGGAAAATAATAGTAGTTCTGGCTCCCTCATTTTTTTATCCAGTGAAGGAAAGCTAGGGGTCAGGGACTAAAAATACTGAACTGAAAATCAGAGATTTGTCAGGACTACCAGCTAATGTCATGGCCTTACACAATTAATTTGTCTGTGGTTGGCTTTCTGCATCTGTGAAAATAAGAACTAATATTTATTGGATATGATGTATTTGTTGTTTTTAAAGAACTCATTATAGATGATGGGTCTTATTTCTTGATGTGCCAAAGAGTGTAGCAATCCAAAGTTCCAAGCATCTAAGTTGATTCTTAAAAATCACATGAAAATCTTCCTGAAAATCTTACTTGTAAGGTCAGTTTACTGTGAAGTACTAAGCAGTTTTCTTCAAAATGGCATCTTTTAACATTTAGACTCCAGGTCCAGAAGAACATGTAGCTTATATTGCCATTCATGCTTATGCCCTGTAAAGTAAACAATATTGCCTGGGTGTGGCTCAAATCTTGTGATTGGTGCTAACACCTTCCAAAGTTTTGTTGTTTCATTATTAATAATATTTTAGTTAAACACAAATTGATTCACTCTTGAAAGTTAATATTAAATATTTGAAATGCAAGAGAATAAACAATTAAAAGGTAACATTTTTCCAAACCAGTATTAGACATTTTCAGTATTTTTTCCAACAAATTTCTGAGTTTTAGCAACCACTTAATACAAACAGACCCTGATAAAAGATGTTTGCAGTTCAATAAATGAACACATCTAATCTTCCTCTCCTTCCTGCATGACAATGTAACGTAGTAGTTATCATCACTGACTCTACAGCTCAAACCCCATGTATGAATTATGGCTCTACCACTCATTAATAACAAGATGTTGGGCTAGAGAGCCTCACTGAGCCTTTCCTCACCTGCAAAATGAGGATGATCTTGGTTTCTAACTTATAGGGCCATTTAGGTGACTGAATTATTTATTGTATGAATACTACCTGGTATATAGCATTATATTGTTAGCTTTTATTCCTGTTAGGTTATTATGTTAGTGGTTATATGTTCACAAACTTATGTTCACATATAGCTAACTACCCTCTTATATGATTATAGATAGTCTTCATGATGTACTTTGTTGTTATTGGGTGCTGTCAAGTCAGTATCCGACTCACAGCAACCCTACGTACAACAGAAGAAACACTATTGTCAGCGCTTCTCTGCTGTTCATAGGGTTTTCAATGACGGATTGATTTTTGGGAGTGGGTTGCTGGGTCCGTCTCCCAAGCCTACAGCACCTGGTGTTCCCAAGTAGTCTTCCATCCAAGTACTCACCAGGCCCGACCCTGCTTAGCTTCCAAGATCTGATGAGATTGGATGCCACAGGGCTATTGCTATAGGCTGATATACTTTAAGGTAATGCAAACTCAGCCGCCCTATGTACAACAGATGAAACATGAGCCAACACTTTGCCATGGTTGGTGCTATTGTTAGTACTGCTCTGTTATTCATAGGGTTTTAAATGACTGATTTTCTCAGGAGTGGGCTGCCAGGTCCTTCTCCCATCATAACTTAGAGTGATAAACAATTCAATCCATAGATATTCTTAGTTTCTAAATTTTTTAATATTCATAGAAGATGGCTGAAATTGTTTCTTTATTTTTTCCTCTCCTTCTTCTTACCATAATAGCTTTGAAATTTCAATGTTTTATAAAGCACTCTGCCTATGTTAGTTACTTTTGTGTCACTGTGACCAAAATACCTGAGAAGAACTTATAGGGAGGGATTATTTATTTTGGTTCAGAGATGTCAGTTGCTCATGGAGGGAAGGACACAGCAGAGCAGAATAGGCTCAACCTCCTACCTTTTCCCATCTCCCAATAATGCTATCATATTCTCAATCCATTGAGGGACTAGTCCATTGGTTAGGTCAGAGCCCTCATGACCTGACCTAATTATCTCTGGAAACATTGCTTCAGACACACCCAGAGGTGCGCTTCACTACTCCTCTAGGCATTTCTTAATCCAATCCAGTTGACAATCAAAATTGACCATCATGCTGCGTTTTTGTTAGAAACCTTGGTACATTATGCAAGAATCAGACAAAGAGTTGAGTCTTGCCTGGTTGAAACACTCTGACACTTATAGCAGTCAGTCCACACTTGCAGACATTAAGTAGAGAAGTGATAGTTTGACCGTACCAAGAACTGTGCCTGGCAGGTCGTGGGTGCCCATGCCATGGAAAGGACACACTCTAAAAGTTTCACCAGCTACTACTGGATGTTTACAGCAAGGGGCACTTCAAGAATCAATGTTTTCAGTCATGCCTGTAGGATAAGCATGGATAACAAATTCTTCAGTAGCAACTCTCGGAAGACAGTGTCTTATTCACTCTTGCATCCTAAGTGACAAGCATGGATCGGATGCCACAGGGCTACAGCTGCAGGCCAGAATTCAGTAGGTTCCTAAGGCAAATTTTTAAATGAAAAATTCCAGAGATCTATAGTAATATAGGAATTGTTTAAAGCCCTCTATTCCATGTTTTCATAGCACTTTTAAATGAATCTTCTCTAGTACTTAGTATAGTATAGAATCACTAGGCATGTACCTTTTAGTTTCCTCCCCTGGACCAAATTGCTCTGGGACAAGGACTGGTTTTAATTTGTCTTTAGGCTCCCACCACTAGCAATAGGTCTATCATAGAGGTGCTTGGTCAATATTTGTTGGAAGAAAAAAAATACCACTGGATTTCATTGATCTTACATCATTCAAGGAAACTCTTACTGTAGAGAGATTATCATTCTGAGAGTTAAAGACTCATGCTTTAACAATTGCACTTAATGAGGATCAGATAGCAGTGAATCCATAGATGCTTGCTGGAATTATGACAGTTCTGCCTGAAATATGTCACACACAGGAGTTAATAACAGCTTTCAAAGGTCCATCAAAAGGGCCAGGTGCAGTGGTGCATGCCTGTAATCCCAGTGATTTGAGGCAGGATGGGGCTGAGGTAGGAGGACTGCAACTTTGAAGGCAGAGGCAGCCTGTCTTAAGGTAAAACAAATTTAAAAGGGCTGAGGATCCAGCTCAGTGGTAGAGCACTTGGAAAGTATTTGCAAGGTTCTGGATTCTGTCCCCAAGTACCACATAAATAAATAAATAAATACCCATCACAAAATCTGCCGTTGTATCCATCTCTTTCCAAAGCTTCATCCTAGCATTGCCAACTGTCTTCTAGGACTTTCTAAGTATTTAATCCAAATAATAAAATCATCATATCCAAGTCCTAAGAAATTATTTCTCGGGAGTTCCTCCTTAAGCCTTTCCTGTTCCTGTTATCAGAACTTCTACTCTTTGAACCCTGAGCTGGAGATCTCCACATCACCTTTGATGCTCTGAAGGTCCCTGCAACCCACATTCAGTGAGCTCAGTGGGCCCTGTTGATTCAGTACCCAGCTGGTGTCTCTTCATTCATTTCTCTCTGTCAGACCATCACAATCCCCTCTCAGAACTTGATGTCTTATATGAAATATTGCTGCCATCCCAGGCCTGTGTCTCCTGTCTTGGATCCTAAATATTATTTACAGATAGACTATCTTGAATCACATCTCTAATCACACTTTCCTCAAATGTCTCTATCAAATGAAGTTCAAACTGTTTAACTTAGATCAAAGACTTCTTTGTCCTCTCTTCGGTCTACCTTCTGAGCCTGAATGTCTATGTCCTTTCTATGTCCATTGCCCCTGTCCACCTTCTCATGTTCTTACTCAGGCCATTTCTTCTACCTTGATCGTCCTCCCCTCCCTTTCTCTATACCAACTAGACTAAAGTAGGTATATGTGCTATAGTATAACAAACATCCACACAACAAAGACTCCAAGAATTCAACTTTGATATTGATGAGCATCTACCTCCAACAAGGCCAAATATTGGATAATTTCATCAACCAATTCAATATTATTTACTTACACAGCCATATTTCCAAAATGGATAGCTCAATTTTAATGAATTTAAATTCACTTAGGAAAAGATGTCTTGGGAGTAATGTGAAGACAATTGAACTTTCTCTTCTCACAGAAGAGCCAGTACTTATACTTTAATAGACTATGACATACTACTATTAGAGGTTTATTAGATACATATCTTTACTCTCTTTGCATGATAAACCACAAAATGCATTTTAATAAAAGCACTTATTTCCTCTGGAAGACTTTAAATTTTACATGACAGAACATGATATAGAAAAGACAACCCAATTTGACATCTGAAGGGAGTAATATGAAGAAAAGCAATTTGGAAATAGAAATACCGTAAATGGAAATGAAGAGGCTGTTTTTACTTTTGATACTTCCACTTGCTCGCTATGATCTAAGACAATATGCTCTTTCTGGGCTTTGACACTCTTTATAAAATAAAGACATTGAACTTTGTTAGATAAGACCCTTTATGGTTCTACAACAGTGAGTGCTTTGAATTTTAAGGATCACGGTTGTAGATATTTCAGTTACCTTTTCTGAGAAGAAAAAATTGACCATCTTTTCTGCCTGTTTCACGACGCAATGCTGTAACCATGAAACCATCCTAAAGTGCGATGATGTCTCGGCACATGTGCTATCTCGGTGTTGATCACAGTCAGGTGGTGACTCTTGGTACCATCCAGACAGGAGCCACTCTCTTGGAGTAGGATATTATTAAACAACTCTATGAATGGAGAAAGACTTTAAATGTAACTAAGATAAACAAGTGTGCAACCGTACTACCATGGCTTCTAATCCCATCAGATCTCGGAAGCTAAGCAGGGTCAGACCTGTTTAGTACTTGGATGGGAGACCACCTGGGAACACCAGGTGCTGTAGGCTTGGGAAAAGGACCCGGCAGTCCACTCCCAAGAAACAATCAACCACTTAAAACCCTTCACTACAGGAAAAATTTCTATCTTAAACAGAACTGGAACTCAAGTACATATAGAAAAATATTACCAAGTAAATGATAGAGAAGACTTAGATGGGGAGGGTGGGGGGGGAAGCATACAAGAGGGTAAGGGGGAACCTATATCAATAATGTACATCAAAATGCATATATGGAAATGCCACAATGAAAAGCATGTCAGAATGAATCACATTAAGGTGTACATTAAAAATGTCCAATAAAAAAAAGAAAAAAGAAACCTATGAATAGCAGAGAAGCATTGACAATAGTGTTTCTTCTGTTGTACGTAGGATCGCTATGAGTAGGACATTGACTAGATGGCACTTAACAGCAATAAGATAAACAAAGAACCAGAGTGTCTTGATGAGTTAAGGGATTGATTTATGTTCAGTAAAATCTGAAATCTTGCAATATCATGAATACCACTGTTATGTTGAAACAACAAGCAACTGAGAGAACCTTTTGTTCTCATTATGGAAGAGGATAATGAAAACAATATTAAGGAGTAAAATACCTTTAAGCTCCACCTTAAAGGATGATGCCTTACCCCTGTTCAAGGAGACTCTTAAGAAAGGAACAGAACCAGTTGACAGAAGATAAAGGGCTCAATTTAGGAATGAATCTTCTCATAGATAGAATGTCCTCAAATTAGAAATCATTAATCGATTACTTCAATTACATATTTGAGAATATTTTACAAAGAATATACTAGTTGTGTAAATGGATTTATTTAGAGATATAAGTATTGATTCTACCCTCAAGGAGACTACAGTCTTGTTGAAGTTGTATGGCCTACATGTGAAGAACTCTAAAACCAGATAGAAGATAAATTTATGAACTGAGTATAAAAGTAATAAATCCAGTGTTATTGGCAATATTCAAGGAGAGGTTGGATTACTATTTAGGGTGATGTGAGACAGATTTATTCAGCTGGTAGGAAGTTGCACTACATAACCTTCAAACTCCTCTCCAACAAATGCTTTGTGCTTTTATTAAGTCCACCAATCCCATAGTAAGAAACTTTCAAAAACAAGACTGATTTTCTGCTCCAATCACATCTTAGTTAAATGCTGCTTTCTCTTCCTGAAATGTGTCTCTATTTTATACTAACAATTCCCAACATTAGTTTTTAGAACAAGTATACTGAATTAATTTACTTAAAACTTGCTTGGGAGGATATTTAAAAATATTTCTAAAAGGCAGTATTCAAACTTTTTAAAATATAATCATGATGGATTTTTAAAAGGAAAGTTTAATAATTTTCTATAAGATAAACTAGGAAATGGGACTAATATAACTTACATATAATTTCCACTTACTCTTCATACTACTTTAGCTTTGAGATCAATTGTTCAGAATCTTATTTCACAGTCACTCAACTTTTATTGACTTCAATATTGACAAACTTGGTACAAGTTATAAAGCCTTATGTGGCATGATATATAATTAAAATACTTTGTCTCATAACTTATATTTATGCATGTATGTCAGAGAATACCTATTCACCTCTGAGAATACAAACTCATATTAATTAACTTATTGTGGAAAAGCCCAACAGGGCCATTAACCACTGTGCCTTTGCCTTACATAGTAAAGTGCCAGCAGCCACAGGCCTCAGTTGAGAGCACTGTCAGCTCAGCCTACTCTACATTGATGTGACTTCTGTTCACAGTAAACTCAACTAGCCTACTGGGTATAATTTTCAAGTTGTAAAGCAACCATGCAGGTCTGGGGTTTGGCTGAGTTGGCAGAGTGCTGCTCTGTACTCTCTGAGGCCCTGGGTTTGATCTCTAGCACCATAAAAATGAGAGAAGGACATGGCAATCCACTCCCAAAACAATCCCTAAAAAATCACCTACTGAAAGCCCTATGAATAGCAGAGAAGCACTGACATAGTGCCAGGCATGGCAGGATGTTAGGGAATGTTTCGTTCTATTGTACATTGGGTCACTATGTGTTGGACCTGACTTGATGGCATCTAACAACAACAACAACAAAGCAATCATATTAAATTAAAATAAAAGGAAAATAAAGCATTCAAAGCAACCTCTTTTCCTGGAACTACCCACTAGCAACTTTGACTAGCACTTTGAATAGTCTCAAAATTTCTCTAAAAGTATTTATCAGTGGCTAAGTTATGTGGGTTTTCAAAGTAAAATAACATCATATACTCTCAAATCTAATCCACACCCTTTCAATAGTTTTAGAGGACTACAAAATCAGATGTGGATTAGAATCCAGTGTGAATTGTATTCGAGGTCAAGAGGTGGGTAACTGTGAATCTAAGCCACATGCAATTCGAATCCTCATCTGACTGTGTAGACTTTTCAAACTGTTGAAAGAGTGAGGATTAGATTTGAGAATACACAGTAATCTTATTTCTAAGTTATTATGGTAGAGAGCCTCTCAGTATTATTTCCATATACTCTTTCATAAAAAGATCCATTAAATGGTGGGTACCATCTAACCATTTTCAGACCACAAAGTTATAAATAAGCAAATAACAGGTTTGATCTATTGTTTACAGGGCAAGATACTGTGTCAGGATGCCCAAGGGTGATAAAGCTTTAGCAACTGATTTAGCTACCCAAATTGACAAGAGGCTGCTATGTGAACCAGAAAGCAAATATATGAATGTATAAGGAAAAGATTCACTTCTGAAGATACAAGGTAGTGTGGTGCCTGGTAATTATATTCTTTCCCCCAGCCAGAGCAATAATATTCCTGTTGCTTGGTGAGTACTGTAGTTGATCAAGGAGAGCTAGTTGAATAATTTTGGCCACTGTATTAATCTAGAAAAAGACAATGGCTCTATCTCCACACTAACAATATCCTTGAGGCCACTGGTCTAGGTACATGTTCCCCTAGACAGTGCTGGAGATGCTCTGACAAATTCCTTTGCTTTGGACTCTTTGTTTATAAACATCATATAGATTACTCTCTTTGATAAAGTGTTTCATCACCACGTGATGATAGAGCATCATATAAAACTTAGGCCAGGACAAAGGTCATTCATTCAAATGGCTACTGGGGCATTTAGTCACTAGGCAGAGCAGACTAGATCCCTGTCTAGTCAAATGCCAGAAAAACAGCCAACATTCCTTTATATTTCCCAAACAATGATATAAACATGTAACGCAATACAAACAGGAATATATGACATTAGTGGCATTTGAGATTTTAAAACAAAAAAACAAAATTGAAAAAAATATAAGTACTGAAGGGGGAACTGAGAGGAAAAAGGACTAGGGAGCCATAAGCAGTTATGGGGAGCAGGACTTGCCTGGTGGGGAGAGAAAAGAAAAAAACCAGCCAGAGAGAAAAAAGTAAAGTTTCCAGTTAAAGTGACAGTCTTTATTTTCTATCAGCCCTTTAAGTGTTGTTAGGCAAAAAACAAGTAGAAACAAATGGACACAGTGTCCTTAGAGGATTGGGCAGGCAGATGCCCACTAGCACCATCATAGGGTCCAACCAGAGATTCATCAGAGCAAACCAACCAACAAGTGACAATTAGGTTTGAAAGATCCAATGAAGGGTGTCACTGGGCAAGCCCAATCTGGGGCTGCCAGTGCAGACCAAGGCACTCTATATACCACTAGCCAGCCAATGTGTGGGTTCTTAGTTCTCTCTGGGGACCCTCTCTGTGTATTCAGAGGCCCCTGTTCCTTCCTTCTTACCTTCGTTTTTCTCCTCTTTCACTGTTACCAATTGTTTTTCCTACTGTTCTTAATAAAAGCTTTCATGGCGGGTGTGGTGGCGCACACCCGTAATCCCAGCAACTCAGAGGCAGAGGCAGGAGGATGGCAAGTTCGAGACCAGAAGCAGTCTGCATAATTTAATGAGACCTTGTCTCAAAAAGTAAAAAAAAAAAAAAAAAAAAAAAAAAAAAAAAGGGCTGGGTGCACAGCTCAGTGGTCCAGCGCTTGCAAAGCATGCAAGCACGAGGCACTGGGTTCAACCCCCAGTACCGCAAAAAATAAATAAATAAATGCTTTCAGTTTCTGTACCTTGTGGCTCCCCATAACATTCTTGGCTGGTGGGGCCAAGGACCCAGAAATAAAGACTACTTCACTGGTGTAATTTGGCAACAGTACCTCATTACTACAGTTTTCCTTCATGATTTATTATTCCCTGACTTGTCACTGTAACCTACCATAAGATATCACGATCAGGCCATAAAACCTAAACCACCAGTCCTTTATCTGAGAACAGTAACTTCATTTACTAAGTTTCATAAGTAAAAGTAGAGTTTACAAATATTGATACTATTTAACACATAAAGACTCTTTATACATCAGTGATTATCTAGGGATATGTAACCAGTTCTGGCATTCTAACATCACTATATGTTATTTAGTTGTCAGTTATTCATTGCTCTGCAGTTTAAAACCTTCAATGTGACCTGAGTGCCCTGAAGCATGCCTGTAATCACAGTGCAGACAGAAGGATGGCAAGTTTGAGGCCACAGACAGCCATGCAACTTAGTGAGACCCTGAATGAAAATAAAAAATAAAAGTAAAATAAAATATAAAAGAGTCTGAGAGTGCAGCTCAGTAGTGGATGGCTTGTGTAGTATGTACAAGGTCCGGGGTCAACCTGCCCAGTACAGGAAAAAAAAAAAACATTTAATTTGTAGCTCTCTGCTTCTATTATCAACAAATTTTTTCAAAACTTAAGTAATGCCAGCTTATTTTCATAAGTTTAAAATCAGGAATATTTCTGGAATTCTGTTATCAACTCTATAGTTTTGATAATGTATTGAGGCTGTGGCTTTCATTTCAGAAAAATGGTTGTAGTATAGTCTAATGAGCCAGATTATTCCTAACAAAATTAGTTTCTCAAAGGCACAATTTTACTTATAGTGAGAAAATCAAACGACACACTTGCATTGCTGTTTGTGAATACCTTCAAGGTCTATAATTTCTGGTATCAACCACATATTCAAAGTCCATAGGTTCCAATATTAACAGAAAAGACCAAGACTGTTTTTAATAGTCTTGTTAGGGATCAAGTATGGATTTTTCTCTTGAATGACATGCAAGTGTCCAGAACTAACTCTCAGCACTCAGCCACAAAATCCATGAATGACAACAGATGTACTATGTATCTAGTTCATGAAAAGAAGCCCCGGAGTATCTGGATTTCAATCACAGGATTTTATCTGGTTCACAGTGGTAAACATTCATGGTGAATTACATTTTAAATTCTTTGACACAAAGCAATTCCTGGCAAATGATATAATAAGAAAACCTAAATTCTATGTCTCTTGAAAAATGTTCCTTCTTGAATTTAAGTTTTCACATTAATACTGAGAGCTACAGGAGTTGAGTTGCTGTTGTTAGGTGTCATTGAGTAGGGTCTGACTCACAGTGATCCTATGTACACCAGACAAAACACTACCCAACACTGTGCCATGCCCAGCACTACTGTTGTTTCTCTGATATTCATAGGACTTTCAACAGCTGATTGTTTGGGAGTGGGCTCCCAGATCCTTCTCCCAAGTCTATAGCACCTGGTGTTCTCAACAGTCTCCCATCCAAGTACTAACCAGGTCCGACCCTGCTTAGCTTCCAAGATCAGACAAGATCAGACACCGAGTGGTATGGTAGTAGGCACAGATGTTGAGTAACTTATTTATTTTGACCAAGTATGTTAACTTTTTGCAAAATGTTCATTCAGTCATTTGTTTAGTGCCAGTCATTCCATCTTTTCTTCTGACATAAAAATTCTTGGCAATATCATCAATTACATACAGATAACTAAGTGGTATTATTTCTATCCATGTTCTTATCATCTGCAATAGAAATGCCACAGCCAGTTTAACTGTTTTCATATAACTTCTCTGTAAGTACTCAGGCATAACTTCAAACAGTCAACAGCATTTCTAGTAATCCTTACATTTAGA
This sequence comes from Pedetes capensis, assembly GCA_007922755.1. Classification (NCBI taxonomy): domain Eukaryota; kingdom Metazoa; phylum Chordata; class Mammalia; order Rodentia; family Pedetidae; genus Pedetes; species Pedetes capensis. Next base: position 76,065 of record VMDO01006522.1, read on the forward strand.
AATGCTTGTCTCAGTTTTGTTGTTTTTAAGTGCTGTTGAGTCAGGCCCAACTCCTAGCAACCCTATGCACAACAGAATGAAACAATCCCTGACACTGTGCTAGGCACACAATCTTTTTCATGTTTAAGCCCTCAACGTTGTCTGTCAGCATGTCATGCTGTGGTGGCTTGCATGTTGCTGTGATGCTGAAAGCTATACCACTGGTATTACAGATCTAGCAGGGTCACCTATGGTAGACAGGTTTCAGCTGAGCTTCCAGGCTAAGACAGACTAGGAAGAAGGACATGGAAACCCATTCCCGAAACAATTGGCCACTGAAAACCCTATGAATTGAGGAAAACTGTCTCAGTTTAGGACACATAATTTCTGCTGCATTCTAGCACGTTCTTTTATAAATTTGCCATCTGTAAGTCCGGGCAATTTTTTTTTTTACTTAATATATAGCCTAATTTATAATAGCATCAGATATTTTATTCATATTAAAAAATAACTGCCTGCTTCAAGTTCAGTCCTTTCTTCTCTTTAAATTCTTCATCTCTCATCTCCATGTAAGAGTGAGTGAAAGATTTTAAGATGGTTTACTTCACAATGACCTCTTAAACTATAGTTCCTCAATACAGCCATCTCTTATTTGCATGTTACACGTGGAGGAGTAGCTTTCACTTTATCAAAGAAAGATGATCTCTCTCATTGTGCCTGAATCAAGCTTCATTTCTCTACATTCAGTGGATATACGGGCATACAGAAGCAATCATCTATTCTAGGAGAAATAAGCACAAAGAGGCACGAAAAATCAGCCTCAGTGTTTGAGAGACAAGGGAGAGTCATGGTGCTGGTGGTAAATGAGAGCAAATGCTCAGTCTAAGGGAGTGGCTGCTGCTGCTCCATATGGAAGAGATGACTGACTGCATACATGCAGGAAGGCTGGTCTGGGATTATCAGAATTGCGCTTCTTTAGAGAGGGTGAAAAATGATTGGTTTAATTTTTTAAAAGTACAGGTCAATAGGCCAGATAGAACACAACAGCAAGTGAGGTTAGCCCCACAATCAGTACATATTTTCTGTATTAAAGTGTTTGGTATTTTCATAAAATGCCCTATTTTATGGTTATCTTGTCCCTCCTATATATGGCCAGGTTAGGTTTAATGTAAATTATTTATGTTTTCCTTTCCTAGATTTTTATTATGAAAATGCTCTTGGATATTAGGTTCAGTGGACGTATTTCCCACTGTTACCTGGCCTTGCTACTGGTGTTAGGGGATGCTAGGAAGGAAGGGAATACAGGGGACTTCAGCAGCTATCTGCTTCTCAGGCACATTTTGAGACATGAATTTCAGTGTGAGTTTCCTCTGAGACAAATGACTTGATCTGGTGGTCAGAACTTCTGTGGTAGATAACATCCTTTCCAAATAGCCCAACTGCTAATAGGTGGTATCTTCTTACAAATAGGTAGCCAGTAACACCTTTTACAAGTGGCCTGGTTGGTGGCCAATAACACCCTTTATATGTGAAAACAACAAATCCCCCCATATCTGGGCTAGGGAGAGGGATCTCCTTTGAAGCAAGACCCCTCCTGCAATAAAGAGGAAAACCTGTTTTGCAACCCTAGAAGGCCAACACAAGCCAAGAGGTGGAAGAAATGTGACACACCTGAAGACAAGGTAAAGAATTGTCACAACGAAAAGCATGTCAAAATGAATCACATTATGATGTACATTAAAAATTTCTAATAAAAAAAAATAAATTAAAAAAAAAAAAGAAAGATGGGAGGAACATATGTCCCCCGAATGAGATATGGACTTGAAAACTCCAAAAGTCTGACTCCTAGGAAAGTTGTTCATGGACCCTTACTGCTGGACCTGCCTACTTTCTGATTTCTATCTCAGAAAGTGTAATTGTTTTTCTTTCCTTTTGGCTTTTCCATCTCCCCTCTTCCCACACCACACTAAATCCCAAGCCTACTTGCCCTGGCACAGAAGAGTACTCTCTCCTTCTCTAACTCTAAAAAAACTATCCTCAAAGTTCCTTTCTGGTTTCATTTTTCAATTCTTTTATGATGAGACCAAGAACCGAAAAGGGCACCCAGCTGCCCACTGACACTGGTAGCTGCAAAACTTTCCCACCTGGTTGTTTGCTAGCAAGCATTGGGAATGGTTCAATAAACTTTTATTTCAGAGAAACCTGGGTCTCAAAATTTTTGGCTTAACAATTATAACCTCTATAAAAGCAAAGACTTGTCTCATTTGTCACTGTGACCCAGCAAGAGAGCCTACCCTTCCTTCCTTCTTCCCTTCCTCCCTTCCTTCTTTCCTTCCTTCCTTCTGTCCATCCTTATTGCAATACTGGTGGGTCTAACCCAAGTCCTTAAGCCTGCTAAGCAAGTGCTCTAACACTGAGCTATACTCCCAACTCCTTTTACATTTAGAGTAATTATTGAGAGGAGCTTGGTATTCTGCATCTTTTTGTTGGTTGTTTCTGTTTTTTGATTCTTAATTAGGTTGTTATGACCATGAATTCCTCTCATGTCTTTTACTTATTCCTTTGGTCTTGCGTTTGAGCTTGTCTTGCTTCTTCTGTGCAGTATTTCTCTAAGAATCCTCTACAATTCTGACTTGATGGTCACAATTTTTTTTTTTGTACTGGGGTTTGAACCCAGGGCCTAGCACTTGCATCCTTTGCAAGTGCTGTACCACTGAACTGCACCCTCAGCCCATTTTTTTACTTTTTGAGACAGGGTCTCGCTAAGTTACGCAGACTGCCTGTGGTCTCGAACTTGTGATCCTCCTGTCTCTGCCTCCTGAGCTGCTAGGATTACAGGCATGAGCCACTGCACCCAGCTATGGTCACAAATTTTTTAATCTTGTCAATATCATGGAAAGCCTTAAACTCTGCATATATTATACAAGATAAGTTTTGCTGGATATAGTAATCCTGGTTGGCAGGTTTTTTTCCCCAGGACTTGAACAATACCTGACCATGCTTTTTTGTCTTTAGGGTTGATGTTGAGATGTCAACTGTTATTCTGACGGGGTTGCCTTTCTGAGCAGATTCTACTGTCACCTTAAGTTGGTTGACTTTGTGTTGGCGTTTCTCTCTCATACCCTTTTAAACAGTTGCTTTGCTCAGTAGATTTAACATTCCAACTATATGTCATAGAGAGGATCTGTTCTGGTCTACTCTCTTTGGCGTTCTGGATGCCTCTGTGGTTTGGGTTTATATTTCTTCCCTTAGGTTTGGGAAGTTTTCACTTATTGTTTCATTGAATAGATTTTCTATGCCCCTAGTATTAGTCTCAGCTCCTTTGTGAACACCCTGCATTCATAAGTTAATTCTCTTCATTTTATCAGTGACCTCTTGAAAGTATTGGTCACATTGCTTCATCTTTTTGTCCTTGTTGGTATCTGAATAGGTAAGCTCTTCAATTTTTCTTCACTGTCTGAAATTCTGTTTACTACTTCATTCATCTGGATACAGCAGATTCTACTGTCACCTTAAGTTGGTTGACTATGTTTTGTAATTCCAGAATTTCCATTTGTTTCTTCTTTAGGATCTTGATTTCTTTGTTGAATTTTTCTTCTAAGTTAGATATTATTTTTGTCCAGTATTTCAATTGCTTTAATCTGTTTGGTTGTGGAATTTTTGAGTTATTTTAACATACTAATAAGCAGGATTCTAAATTTTTTTCTGGCATTTCTAATATTTGGGTTCCTTTAAGATCAACTATTTAAAGATTGTGGTCATTAAGCATATCATCTTCATCCCACATTTTCATAATTTGTGTAGCTTTGGATTGAGGTTCATCCATTCCTTAGTCCTGGTATTATTGCATTATATGTTTGAGGTTTAATGTTTTCTTTTGAGATCTTGGTCTCAGGTATCACTCAGAGTATAGAAGGCATTCTGCTGTTTGGGTAATAGCTGCATCTAATCTCACCTTTACAATTATGGTTAACCTTGTTTGAGGCCTGGTGTTCTTTAGGAAGATACTTCCCATGAAAGCTGCTGGACATCCCAGATGATATAATCTAGTTTGTGAATTGGTCTCCAATCTTTAATGGTGGAGTGTTTATTTCATATGTGACAGGCTCCATGCCCCAGTTCCTCCAAACAGACAGAGGTCCATCACTGCAATCAGCCAAATATTTTTCATTTGCCATTGCCTTCTGTGGCATCCCACTGGATTCCCACAATAGCTGGTGCTTGCCTGGGTCAGGCACCTCTAGAATGGTGCCCAATTGCTGATTTCAGTTCTCTCTTCATAGTAGGTAAAATCTCTAGTTTTTAACTGCTGTGGTAGAACAACCCATTTTTCAATAGTTGCCACTGTTCTCCAAGTTTTCCCCAGAATAGAGTCCTTTGCCACTCCTTCATAACTCTTTGTTTTTTCCCCAAAGCTTGGATGCTTTCAATTTGTCATCTTAACCAGAAGCCCCAATAATACACTCTTAAAGGTTAAGAGTGGACAACAGCTGAGGTAGCATTGCTCAAAGCAAAAGTCTAAACTGATCTTTTATGTTCGGTTGTATCTCTGAGGAGAAGTGTCCTGCACATTTGGTCTTTGTTTTGTAAAATGGATTAATGAACTTGATGGATACACTTCATAAGAATGGATCCATAGGCAGATACCTCAGAATGGCATGTTTCTGCTCCTAACCTGAGGACTCAGGCAGTTATTAAATTCTGTTAAGGTCTAGGGTCCATTAGACCAATACCTATATATTATTCAAGGATTGTTTTTCAGGTGTCCTGAGAGGTCATGTCTCAGGTCATAACTGGAAGCAGAAAACGTTTTTAATATACTTTTTTCTTTTATCTTCAGGCAATTTAACCTTCAGTAAGGGTCATGAATGCCTCCAGCTGTGCCACTGTGGTGTCTGATCCCATCAGATCTTGAAAGCTAACCAGGATCAGGCCTGGTTAGTACTTGGATGGGAAACTGCCTGGGAACACCAGATGTTGCAGGATTGGCAGAAGGACCTGGCAACCCACTCCCAAAAACAAATCAGCCATTGAAAACCCTATGAATAGCAGAGAAGCACTAACAATAAAGTTTCACCTGTTGTATGTAGGGTCACTATGAATCAGACACGAACTCAACAGCACCTACCAACAACAAAAACAACAAGGGGCATGATCCCATTTCCTCCAGGGCCTGCTAATATCTAACTATCTACCTAATATCTAGTTCCTTCTTTGTCCCTCTCTCATCTTTCAGTCTCTCTCCTAAACTCTCCCAGGAACTCCAACCTTTCCTCCTTCTGTCATACAAATGTCTCTTTCGACTTTATAACTTCTGCCCCTAAACTTGCACACAGAAACCAATTGAGGTATTCCAAGCACAGAGGGTTGGTCCTAAAGTCAGGTGATCAACTTTCTAAATTCTGCTATTGACATTCTCCATAAGTAACTAGTCTTAGGCAACACAACTGCTCATTTCTTTCATATATAAAATGGAGAAAATAGTACCTATTGCACCAGCTTCACAGTTTTAAAAAAGTACCTCATGAGCTGAGCATGGGGGTGCACATCTTAAGTCCCAGCACTTAGGAGGCTGAGGCAGGAAAATCTTCAGTTTGAGGCCAGCCTCTGCTATGCAGAGCTTGAGGCCACCCTGGGCTACATAGTGAGACCCTGTCTCATTAAAATAAACAAGCAAAAAACAAAAACAAAAATCATGAAAGAGTAAATATATAGAGTACATAAATTTTAAATATTATTTTTAAAAATTAACACTGGGAGTGGTGGTGCATGCCTGAAATCCCAACAGCGCAGGAGGCAGAGACAGGAGGATCGCAAGTTTAAGACCAGAGGTAGTCTATGTAATTTAGCAAAACCCATCCCAAAAAGTAAAAAAAAAAAAAAAAAAAAAAAAAAAAAAATTAACACATTATTTATAGAGATTTTAGCAGGGTTTTTTTTTGTTTGTTTGTTTGTTTGTTTTAATGATCAATGCCTGGAAGCCACAGCACCCTAGCATCTGATTCTGCCTGATTTCAGAAGTTAAGCAAGGTCAACCTGGTTAGTCATTGGATGGGAGACTGCATGAGAATACCAGGTGCTGTAAGCTAGGGAGAACAACCTGGCAATCCACTCCTGAAACAATATATCACTGAAAATCCTATGAATAGCAGAAAAGCACTGACATTATGCTGGGTGTGGCGCAGTGTCAGAGAATGTTTTGTTCTGTTGTACCCAGGATTGCTGTGAGTTGTACTCAGCAGAATTTAACAACAACAACAAAATGGTGAATATATATAGTGAACATGATCCAGTCTGCTTGAAAGAATAGACCAAATTTGTTTTAAGAATAATCACTATAATGAAATTTCTCATATTAAAAGTAAATTAGCTCAAATGATTTCTAGGGAAAGAATCAACTATAACCAGTATAATTTTCACTGTATATTTTTCTTAATTATCTCATATTTGACTCATTTCAAAATATTAATGCACAAAAATGAAAAAACCTTATATAATTTTCACTGTACCAAGACAAATAAAAGAACTCAGCCAATCTAAACTCAAAAATATATGAAAATTTATCATTTTAGGATGCTTCGCTCTACAGAAATATGGATATTTAAAAATACATTTTAAAATGAGATTTTATTCTAATGGACACCTTTTCTCTTCCATTAACCTGGAGGATAAACATAGATTTTTAGTTGAAGAAGTACCATATGAATAAAATAATAATGTATCATCAATACATAATACTCCAATCTTAAATAATAGGATTCTAAAATTTTTAAGACTTTCATCCAACAATGAACAAGACTCTTTCCACAGAATCAATGTATTCTTTAGCATGTTGCTTAGCTACTGTTGCTAAGCTATTTTAGATTTTATTTTTCTTGAAAAGGAATATTGTGGATAATCTGTGGGTTCTTCTTTTCCTCCCTTAACTTCTGTTATATCTGCATAAAACTCAAAACCTATATAGACATAGTTTTGCTTTAAATAATTATACATGACAGTTGTTAGAACTTAAATTGTTTTAAATGTTTACATTATGTTTCAAATTGTAATTTCTTGCAAATGAGAAGTTTGGGGTTATTTGCCATACCACACTTTTATTTTATCTGCTTTTGCACTTATATCTGCTTATGAAATATTATGTAAAAAGACATACCTAATGCTAAGCAAAGGTGATTTCATAATTTAAGAAATACAGGATGGAAATATATTCCATCATTTAAGAAACGGAGAGTAGTAATAATTTCCAATTATCTCCCTCTGGCTATATAAAATCAAGTGTGGATCTAAAATAGAACATTCTTTCCTCTACTCTATTACTCTTTTCCTCTACTCTATTTTATTACTCTTTCCTCTATTCTATTATACTGTTGGGGGTCAGAAAATGATACTGAAAGTGTGCCACTTTGACATGTAAAGTTGGAGAAATAGCCTAAGAATTAGTGTCTCACTGTGTGCTATGGTGTATGCCTGAAATCCCAGCAACATGGGAGGCTGAGGTAGGAGGATTGTGAGTTTGAGGCCAGAGGAAGCCTAGCAACTCAGCAAGACGTTGTCTCAAAAAGTGAACAACTCAAAAAGTGAAAAAGGGCTGAGGTTACAGCTTAATGGTAGAGTGCCTACTTATGCAGCTCAATGGTAGAGTGCTTGCTTAGCAAGTGCAAAGCCCTAGATTCAATCTCCCCCAGTATAAAAAAGAAAAGAAAGGGAGGAAGAACTAGTGCCTCTCTGACCTTCCTCCATATCCCTGTCTCTTGATCATCTTTGAGCCTCTTTTTTTCCTGAAGGACAGGGAAAGGCTTTCTCTGATGTTCCTTTCTGTAAGGGAAGTTCTTGTGCAAGAAGGAATGCAAGTGTTATAAAATCTCATGAAGAAGGAAGGATTAACTACTGGAGAATTCAAAACCACACCTAGAGCTAGAGGAACTTTGTCTCAGGCCATTCTCTTGTCAATTCCCTTGAAAATCACTAATCCCTCAAAAGTGCTGATAGCTCTCACTTCTCTCTCCCTCATGAAAAAAGTATTTAAACTTAAGCCATCTGGCCCTTGTGTGCACGGCTCCTGTGCACTCGTGCACATTAACAAACTTATATGCTTTTTCTCCTGTTGATCTGTCTACTGCCAGTTTATTTCAGCAGACTCAGAGAGCCAGACCTTCAGAGGAAGAGGGAACAAGTCCCATGGCCTCTACACTCTAGAAAAGTAGTATTTTCCACAACTGATTGTCAAAATAACATAATATGCTCTTGTCACCTCAGTTTGTGAGCTCCTGAGTGGTATAAACAAAGCTTGTGCATAAGTCTAACTTCTCCACAGTAGTGTGAGTTTTTCAAGGGCAGGACCCCATTTTATCTCCAGATGAGAGAATGAGGAGCAAGAATTCCTGAATGGGTAAAAGGCCATTGGGGAAGATTCTATTTGTAGACATGGCCAGAAGTTCCTTTAGAAGAGAAATGAAGACAACATCTCATTACCTAGGACAGGAGGGTAACCACTAAAGGAGAAATAAGAGGAATTATTATCATTTTAAAGACAGAGAAAAATAACAAAAACCACTCTAAAATTTGTATCTGTCTATTGAGATCTGACATGTTGGACTGGCATATGACTGATCACAGGATATAATGAAAAATACCATGAGATTAGGAACTAACAAAAGTTTTACATGTCAAGGACCAATTTGATCAATTGTTGAATTTTTTTGGTTCCTTTTGAATCCCTGTGTTGTGGTGTGTGTGTGTGTGTGTGTGTGTTCAACATTTTAGAACAAGGTGGGATTAGAATTGTTTTTCCCCCATTGAAGGGCCACAGGAAGAATAGGCTTATCTTCTACCCATTTTCTAGAGACAAACATGGGGTTCTATTTTTTTCTTTTAAATTAAAAAAAAAAGGCAGATAAACTCATTCTCAATATGTCTGATTTCCATCCCGGTACTCAAGTAGATCCTTTGTTTTATTTTTATTTATTTTTTGAGAAGAGGTCTCACTGTGTTGCCCAGACTGGCATTGAACTCCTTTGGCTCAAGTGATTCTCTTGCTTCAGTCTCCTGAGTACCTAGAATTATAAGTATATGTCACCATGCCTGGAAATCTTTTGTTTTAAAGTGAGCCCTTTGGGAAACACTGATGAGAATGATGTGATCAGTGTATGTCCCAGAATTTGCCTGATGACATTGTTTTGCATAAAAGAAATAGAAGTCTCTCAGCAATTTATGGAAACTGCTTATTTATTTCCATAAGGTATTATATCATTAATGCTGCACTTAGAGTCACATTCTTAACTATTAGAGGCATAACATCAATAGACATTGTTCAGAGACTGACTTTTTAAAAATGGAACCAAGAAATATGTTGCTTATGTTAAAGACCTATATAACTGTTTTTACATCTTAATTTTTTGCAGTTGTTAGGTGACAGAGGACAAAATTTAATGTGAAGTTACCAATTATGTTTGCCAGCTTTCTGTTACTATAACAAATATGTGAGATAACAAACACAAAGGGAAAAGGCTTATTCTGGCTCACACTTCTAGACATTTCACTCCATGATCAGTTAGTCATGTTGCTTTGGAACTGTGGTGGCACATCATGGTGAGCGTGTGTGGCAGAGCAAAACCACTCACTTCATGACTGCGGAACAATAAAAAAAAAAAAAAAAGAAAGAAAGGGAGACAGGTCTCACAATTCCCTTCAAGGGCCCATCTCCAATGACCCAAAGACGCTTGTCTAAGCTCCACCTCCTAAAGACTCCATCTTTTCTCAACATTGCCTCCTTGAGGGGCAAGTTTTTATCACACAGGCCTTTGGGGGACAAGATCCAAGCTATGGCACCAATAAAATTTTCCTGACTGAACTGAGACAACATAAAATCACTATCCACTAAGATCACACAACTAAGCATCAAAATCAATAAAGAAACATATTCTTACACTAATGGTCATATTACACTGGCAGGAAGCTGCTGCTCACAGTCAGCAAAACACAGGAAATGGATGCACCAGAATACATGGCGATGAGCCAAGTCTGGCTCTGGCTATTATGATCTACAGCTTTATCTACAAATTCAAGAATATAGAGTATACATTTTCTTTGGAAATGCTACGTTAAATGAATCTACCATTAGGAATGAAAACTTAGTAATATTATAATTTACATGATTGGATGTGACTATGCATATGGTCTTGACTATCCAAGTGCCTTATTCAGAATCTAGAAAAGATATAGGCCTCAAGGCAGAGGAACATAAGCAGTAGTTCTCAGAAATGGCCTTGACTGAGCTATGTGTATTACAGTTCTTGGGAGTCAATTGGGAGTGGATTTCTTCTCATGTGGTTTGTTGCATTGATTAGCTCCAGAGCTGAGATAGCTTGAAATGGAACAAAAAAGAGCAACACCCAGGGAAGGTAATGGCTTAGAGGACTATCTTGGGAAAGAAGTGATTTATACCATCAAGAATCCATGTTCAATAAACTAATAATATAGTCCTATAAAGTTGTTAACAAATTTCTTAAAGTTGTTAACAAATTTCCTAAAATGTAATCTGAGGAACCAATATACTGGTAATATACATTGAGGAGCTTTTATATAAAAGCCAGTCTAATTCTATCTGGCTTCAGACATTATACCAATTTATTTTCAAGGTAAAAAGTGCATCTCTTGTTATATATATAAAAAAGTGTATCTCTTGTTATATATAAAGGAGAAAAACTGAAAATCAATTAAGTTTAATGAAAAAAGAAGGTCTCATATTGGTGGGACAACATCAGTGGGCTACATTTCAAAAAGATCCCAAATCTAAAACCATAGGATCATTTTGAGAGGGCACCAGTGGCCCATCAAACAATAAGTTAAGCACCCATATTTGGTGCTTACAAGCTACTCAGTTTTTACCGTATTTTTGTTCAATAAATGTAAACTACTGCTGAATTATTTTATGGCCCACTACAAAAATGTTACTCCATGATATTAAATTCACTTCACAGAGATGCTTTCTGGAATTTAAAAGAGATAGTGAATTCTGAATTTGTGCCAGAACATCACAAACACAAACCACAGTTTCATCTGTGTCATACTTAGGTAACAGATGGTGCTGAGAGAGTAAACGCTCATTCTTAGAGGACAATATTTATCTACAAAACAGAACTACATAAAGGAAGCCCTTGATTTTATGCCAGAGTCAAGAACAGCTAGCATTATGTCTACAGTTATGTCTATATAATTTACCTTGATTACAAGGTAGTTTTTGGACTCCAAAGAGAATATGTATGTTGGAATGGTAAAGAGAAACCCAGCCTTATTTACATAGAGTCAGATATCAGTGCCTTAGTAGAAAGGTAGGATCCAGAGAACATCCAGGTTAATAATCAAGATGCTAGGGACAATATCCAGTGATTTCTCCTTCCCCTCAAATAGAAAAGGGACAAAGAAGAGGCAAAAAGAACTAAGCACTAGAGATTTACCGTGAAAAGGAATTTTAAAAAATAGCTGACAGAGGTATATCAGTATAATCCACACTTCTTCAATTTCTATAATAGGCCACAAGAGTACAGCCAAAAGAGTGGAAAATAAAATAATTATCTTTGGCTCTGAGCCACCAACAGCAAAACAGACATCTACGGCACAATTATAGTTGTATTGTAGTTATTTGCAACTGACAGATCACTAGATAAAATAGTTTCTGAGACAGAACATGAATGAGCAAATAGTTTGTTTCAATTCACATTAGGAAGTAAGAGATTATTTTAACTGCCCTCACAATTGCTGGCAGCAAATAGACAAACTGGAAGGATGATGCAGATAAAAAGACTGTAATAGTGAAGAAGACTTCCATCAAGACTCATTAGGTCCAGAGATTTGGGAGGCTGAGGCAAGAGGATTGTGAGTTTAAGGCCAGAGGCAGCTAGAAAGACCTTGTCTCAAAATTTTAAAAAATATATATTTTTTAAAAAGACAGAGTCTATCCAGTGAAGACAAGTGGGATGTTCCTTCTTGTTTCAAATTTTTCAAACTTACTGAATTCACAAGACTAGCGTGAAGGCTGCTCTGCCTCTGCCAAACCCTTTACTCATTTTTAACAAGTTATCTTTGGAAAGAACCATGGAGTTGGACCTAGTAGTTTTCTGCCAAACACTGAGGAATCTAACTTTGAAATACACAGTACAATGTGGAGATGAAGCAACAGCTCTGGACTAGCCAAGTGAAATGTTTTCCCCAAGAAGCTCAATAATACCAAAACCATTAGGAGCACTTGCCAGCCTTAACTGAATATTGAAATTATTTGGGGAGCTTTAAAGCTTTAGCATCAGTTTTTTGTTGTTGTTGTTGTTTTGTTTTTTTGTTTTTTTGCTTTACTTGCTAGTTTATGTTTTTTTGTTGTCATTAAAAATTTAGATGAGAGCCTTGTGTACAGCCATACCACCCTTAATGTGCTTGACCTTGGAAGGTAAGCTGGGCCAAGCCTGATTACTACTTCGATGGGAAAACTTGGGGTTGCCTTTCTGACAGGTTCAGCTTCCTTCCTTGCCAGACGTGGTGGTGCATGTCTGTAATCGGAACATTTTAGAGACTGAGGTGGGAGGACTGACAGTTTGAGGCCAGCCTGGGCTACATAGTCAAAACCCTGTCTCAAAAAACAAAACAAGAAATTAGATGATGATGTTTGAAAATGGAATAAAATATATAAGGATATATGTCATTAGAATGCTAATATTCAGCATACTAAGAATAGATAATACGATAAAGGGCATTACAAAACAAGGTACAGCTAAAATCACACTTAGTAGTGAAACATTAAGTTCTTTACCCCTATGAAGAGTAACCAGGTAAGGACATCTGCTCTTATTGTCTGCATTCAACAGTGCACTAGAAGTTCTTGATAGTGCATTAAGGCAGGAATAAAAAATGAAAGTCATCTAAATTGGAAAAGAAGTTGTACAACTGTCCTATTTACAGATGATGTCAGTGAGTACATAAAACATTCTATGGAATTTTCTAAACCTAGTAGAACTAAGAAGTAAACTCAGCAAGATCACAAGATACACAATATTAAAAATTAACTGTATTTATACCAGCAGTTACTGATTATAAAATTAAGTTAAAAGTGATACTAAATACAAGGGGATAAAAAATCAATGGCTTTGAAAAAATATCTTGCAAACATCTTCAAAAGATGTATAAGACTTCTGCACTGAAAAACCTGAAATGTTACTCAGATTATAGAACATTTGAATAAATGGAGAGACACATTATGTCCATGGATTGAAAGAGACAGTTGTTGTTGTTGTTGTTGTTGTTGTTGATGATGATGATGATGATGATAGGTGTCATTGAGTCGAGTCTAACTCAAAGTGACCCTATGTACAAAAATGAAACACTTCCAACACTTTGCCAGGCACATCATCATTTTATGTTTATATCCGTTGTTGCAGACATTGTGTCTATCCATCTAGTTGAGGGTCTTCCTCTTTTGTGTTGACCTGCCATTCTTCCAAACCTGATGTCCTTCTCCAGGGATTGGTCCCTCCTGACAACACGTCCAAAATATGTAAGATGCAGTTTAGCCATCCTTGTTTCCAAGGAGCCCTTTGGTTGCACTTCTTCTAGGACAGATCTGTTGGTTCTTTTGGCAGTCCGTGGTATATTCAATGTTTGTCTCTAGCACCATAATTCAAAAGCATTAATTCTTCTGTCTCAATGTACAGCTTTCACAACCACATGGTACAACTGAAAATATCATGGCATGAGTCAGGCACACTTTCATCTTCAATGTGGCATCTTTGCTTTTCAACACTTTAAAGAGGTCTTTTCCAATACCTTTCCCCAACGCTGTATGTCTTCTGATTTCTGGCCCTCTGCTTCCATGGGTGTTTATTATAGAACCTAGTAAAGCAAAATCTTGGACAACCTCAATCCTTTCTCCTTTTATCATGAAGTTGTGTACTGATCCAGTTATAAGGATTTTTATTTTGTTGATGTTGACATGCAATCTATACTGAAGGCTGTGTTCTTTGATCTTCATCAGTAAATGTTTCAAATCTTGTTCACTTCCAGCAAGCAAAGTTGTGTCATCTGCATTATACAGATTGTTGAGTTTACCTCCAATCCTGATGCTGTGTTCTACTTCATAAAGTCCAGTTTCTCAGGTTATTTTCTCAGCATAGAGATTGAAGAGATATGGTAAAAGGATACAGCTCCAACACACACTTTTCTTGCCTTTAAATCAGGCAGTGTTCCCTTGTTCTGTTTAAATGACTGCTTCCTGGTCCACATATAGGTTCCTTGTGAGTACAATTAAGTGCTCTGATATTCTTATTTTTGATGGCTGATTGTTTCGGGAGTGGGCTGTCACATCCTTCTCCCATTTTTGTGGTACTGGGAATAGAATCCAGAGTCTCAGCACAAGCAGTACTCTACCAACTGAGCTAAACCCTAGCTGAAAGAGATAGCATTATTTGGATATTAGTTCTCTCCAACTTATTCTATGTACTCAGTGAAATCTCTGTTAAAATAGTAAGACTCTTTTGTGAAGAAATACATATACTGATTGGAAATGTTATATGGAAAAGCAAAGGATCCAGAATAGTTGAAATAATCCTGAGAAACAGGCAGAGTTAGTAGAATTATCCCACCTGATTTCAAGACTTACTACTTAAACTTACTATAATGAAGACATTGTGGTATTGACATATATATCAATGGAACAAAATAAAGAGACCAGAAATAAATTTAATCCTTGGTGCTAGAAGTCAGAAAGTGATTGCATGGCAGTGTCAGGGTAGTGAATAACCAACTAACAAAGGGCATGAGGAAACTTTCCTACAGTGATGAGGGGCTCAATATCATGCTTTTAACAAGTGTTTATATTTGTCAAAACTTAATGATCACACTCAGGATGGCTATAGCAAAACAACAGAACAAGTACTGGTGAGGATGTGGAGAATTTGAAACTCTGGAGTATTGCTAGTAGGAATATAAAATGGTACAGATGCTGCTTAAAATAATATAATGGTTCCTCAAAAAATTAAGCATAGAATTACCATATAATTCAGTAATCCATTTCTGGATATATATCCAAAAAAATTAGAAACAAGAATTCAAACAAATATTGTATACTCATGACCACAACAGCACTATGCACAATTGTCAAAAGGTAGAAGGAACCCAATTGTTGATTGGTTGTTGTTGTTGTTGTTAGGTGCCGTCGAGTTGGTATCCGACTCATAGCAACCCTCATAGGGTTTCCAATGGCAGACTGTTTCAGGATTGTCTTGGGAGTGGGTTGCCAGGTCCTTCTCCCATTTTTGCGGTGCTGAGAATCGAACTCGGGACCTCAGAGACTGCAGTGCAGTGCTCTACCAACTGAGCTAAATCCCAACCCTGTTGATTGGTAGATGAATTAAAAAACAAAATGTGGCATATACATACAATGGTATACTACTCACCCTTAAAAATGGAAGAAATTCTGATGTACACTATGCCACATATGAACATTGGAACAATTTGCCAGACTAAATATTGTATGATTCCACTTCCATGAGGTACCTAGAAAAGTCAAATTCATAGAGACAGAAAGTAGAATGGTATTTGCCAGAAGCTAGAAGGGGCAAATGTTTAATGGGTGCAGTTTTAGTTGGAGAAGATGAAGTTCTGGAGATGGATGGTAGTGACAGTTGCACAATAAAAATTGTTAATGTCAACTGAACTATACACTGTACTTAAAAATGGTTAAAATGTTAAATTTGATTTATCTATAGTTTATCACTATAAAAACTCATTGAAATGAGCACTTAAGATTTTTACATTTTATTAGATATTAAGCATGTTGTTGTTGTTGTTGTTAGGTGCTGTCA